>JBBBDQ010000363.1:0-135000 GCA_037127315.1 Ascarosepion bandense | reverse complement strand
AGTGCTCAGTAATCTTACAAATGATGGAAATATTCTCTGTAATCTAATTTTAGGAATATTGATTTTAAATTTACTATAGTCATTGATCTTATTTTCTGATAAGTTTCAAAATGGGCATGTTTTATACACATGAAAAAACTTTTAAATTATTTAAAAATCTTGCTGCATGATAATTTGTATTAAGCTTTTCAATTTGCACTTAGTAAATATAATCTTCACTTACTAACTTAACCTAACAAAAGACAAAGATTTGAAAATTTTTAAATGATTTTTGATACTATAAATTATTATAATTAAAAAAATGAAAACAATTCTTGTAAAAATTCATTATTTATCACAAAAATATTTTTTATTCAGACAATAATGTCATTAATATATATTATTTATAAAAAAAAACAATTAAAAGTTTATCTAATTAAATGCATTTTTTATTTTATAACTCTGAGCAGATTAACGATAAAGTGGCAACTGTTTGAAAAAAAAAAAATGATTTACATTCTTCATGGAGTCCTGCATTTAACTAATCAGACAAAGTTTGTGGAGAGAATTTAATTTCTTGACATTTCATAAAATTTAAGTTGAGGTGGGATGAGAGTAATA
Source organism: Ascarosepion bandense (assembly GCA_037127315.1). Classification (NCBI taxonomy): domain Eukaryota; kingdom Metazoa; phylum Mollusca; class Cephalopoda; order Sepiida; family Sepiidae; genus Ascarosepion; species Ascarosepion bandense. Next base: position 134,400 of record JBBBDQ010000363.1, on the reverse strand, counting down.
GATGTGTAAGATAATATAGTATATATTTTAAAAAAATAATAATTTCATAAATAAATTCATTTGTAAATAAGACTTGAAAGTTTTATTAAAATCTATTTGATTTTTGCAAGAATTTCCAAATTAATGTTTTTCACTGGAAACAAAGGTGCTAAATGTTTCATAGTCAGCTGATGCAAAAAGAACCCCCCCCCCAAAAAAAAAGATTTTTAACCAAAATTTCAAACTTGGTAGAAAGGATTAAAAGATATTAAAAATGATTAAAAAATACTGGTCTTTCTTTCTAATAATAACAAACATTTTAATAATAAAACTTTGTTTTTATCGATTTTAGGGCCTTTTTTCAACCTGCTATGATGTTTTTTAGTTAAAAAGTGGAGATACCTAATTTGGCATCTGCTACTATTAGTTTATGGATCTATCACAAGAATTCTTCAGCTCAGTTTCAAACCATGGTTTAAAGTGAAATGTAGCAATTTACATGTTAATTCATTAAGCCAAATGTGTAAAAAAAAACTAACTGCAGTTTTCAAATTCAAGTAAAGAATTATAAATTTGACAATTTTATATGTTTATATAAACAATTAGGCATAGATTAATTTTTAAAAAATCTTACTATTATTAATACAACCAATGAAAAAGGACAAACATATTTATTGTATATTATATAGATAATATTAAAAATATATTGTTCAATTTTTTAGTATCCAAGTTTGGTAAACTTGGACCTTTGTGCCTGCAAAAAAACAAACAAACAGAATGTTAAAAAGATGGTTTTTCCATTGACACTGCTATTATTTTAATTACCTTCTCTTTCTTGGCAATGTTTATTGTTTTAAAAGTCATGATTAGAATTATAATAAAACCTAAATATATGTAATTGAATTTATACATTTTCTTTGTTCTTGAGAATTGGTAACAAAAATAATAAACACTATTGTTTATTGGAATGGTTGGCAAAACAATAGCTAATTGCCAATTGATTTGAACTTTATAAAATGGTAAATAGTAAAGATTTCTTTATAGTTGTTTCACAGATGTTAATAATTTAGTAAAAGTTTATAATTTATGAATAAAAAATATTTTGATATTTATTTATTGCATTAATTTGTAGGGATAAGAAATTAAGAATTAAAATCAACCTTCTTCACTTTTACAAAAATTCCCAATGACATGTGAAATCCTGGTTTTTCCCAAATAGAAAAAGGATTGACCACGTGCTTAAAGAAAAAGTCAAAACTAGATTTCGCAGTAAGTGTTAAATTGATTTTTGACCAATGGGAGCAACTTGCAAGATTTGAGGACTAAGTCAGTGTGAAAATCTGAATACTATAAAAGGCCCTGGTCAGTGTCAATCACAGGTAGTCACAGTGGAAGCAGCATAGACAGACAAGCTAAAATGTAACAAGTAACCTGGACATCTGTCCCCTTTTTCTTTCCTTCTCGTGTGCTGATTCATTCTACTTCTTCTTCTCCATCCAAAGATATTCCTACCAAACAAACCCATATACTCTTTCAACAATTACTACTACGAACATTTTCTACAAATCTTGATACCCATAACACTATCATTGAACACGAACTCTACCCTTAACTTCTTAATAATGTTTCTAATTGAACATTAATTCCTATGAATTCTTGTTAATCTTTCCTTTTAATAAATTTCTATTTTAACAAGAAAATGTATATTTTATTCTTACACTATTCCACACAATCCCACACATTCCAACAACCAACCTTCTGATTCTGATGATGATAACTCTGCATAAATCTTGTAAGCTGTAGGAAGTTCAGTTATGTCTGACACAAGGCCGAATTAAAGAAACATTAACCATCTCCTGAAAGCTTCAAGTTACTATGATGTTGTAATTATAAAATTATTCTTGCAAATAAGCAATCTAATAAGTAAATAGTGTTTAATATTTTTGTTGTAAATTCTCAAGAACAAAAAATGTATAAATTCACTTTCATCATATTTTTAGATGTTATTACAATTCTAATCATTGTTTTTTAAAACAACAAATATTGCTGAGGAAGGAAAGTAGCTAAAATAATAGTGTTGTTAAGAGAAAATTTGTCCTTTTGACATTCCATAATTTTCTTTTTTTGCAGGTACAAAGGTCAAAGTTTGTCCAGAGTTTCTTTTTTTAAAGACTGATATGCATTGTCCATATAACTGTGCATTCATAAAATACTATTTATGCAATATGTATGATTAATTTTGAATCTTGTGATTTCAGATATCTGGATTCTGTGCATTTTCCCCAAAGAAAGATCTAAAAGTTGCTGATCTCCTAAACTCAGAAGCATTACAACTCCTACCAAATATGACATCTGCTTCCTCAAAAAATATTTCAAAAATTCATGGTGACAATTAAAAAAAAACAAAAAAAAGATTTCTTTTTGTTCACATGACAAATCATCTGTTAAAGAAAAAAAATCCTTCCCATCATGCCCACATCTTTTTTTTTCAAATAATTATTTTAATCACTTGTTTTTAAGGTTATTGATTTAATAAAGAATTTATTCAGAATTTATTGAAGTTTTTTTAATTTTTATTTTTTTTACTTGCTGTTGACTCTCTTGGTTTATTATTGAGAGAATTTGTTCCCGTAAACAAACTTTACTAAGAGCTACAAAGAACAGGTAATTATGGAGAGCCATGATTGCTTACACCCTGGAGGGACATGTCACATAGAAGATGTTATTTGAAATTACTGCCAGAAATATTGTAAATACTAAAATCAGCAAATTGTTTACAATAATGCAATATGCCAAAAATGTGATGTCTTTTTACATTTCCGGTGGAACTTTTTGTATTTTTTGTACTTATAGCACCTCTACACTTACTACATGTTATTATAGTGGACAAAATTGGTGAATAATATAGAAAATCATCATATAAACCTGAAATCTTTTCTAGATTGATTTAGAATTTTCTTGAGTATTCTTGAGATTTACAAGTTATTCTTAAAAATAGACAATTTAGTAATTATTAGAATTTGTAAACATTTTAGAAGTTGTGAAACTTCTCAGTAATGTATAAATAATGTTTTCTAATTTCATAAATAAAATCTATTATATAAAACCTTTTGCATGCTTGGTCCAATATATGATCAAAGTATTTAAATGATTTTTTAAAACCTTTTACAGAAAATGACTGCATATGTATTATTTTCTTTATGTGTATAATTTTTGCATTGGATTACAGGTTATGTAATCATAAATATTGTCTGTACATATGTCTTAAAAGTATGCTATAAATTCTCACTGCCCAATAACACTTTGAAAAGAAAACTTATAATGACAATAAAGACCGAAGCATTTTGCATCATGTAGAATGTAAAGCTAGCACTAAAAGATTTGCTATGAAAAGCACTGGTTGAAAAATCTAAAATTTGACAATAGCAAGACTCATGCTTTGATTTGTCTTTTGAATGTTTTAATATCCTCTCTCCCAACTAACAAAAAAGCAAGAATTTTAAGCAAAAATATACTGAATGCTATAATGAAAAAGACTATTGTACCAAAAAAAGGAATTGTGGATTGCAGTTCAGTTGAGGATTTTAAAAGTAACCAAAAATATAAATTCTTAAGGATAATCTGAGAACAGAAAATGACCATTTGTTCTCGAATTAAATCTTTTAAATCTTAATGGTGAGTTGATTTAAATGATAAAACAAAAGAATGATAACTGGGAAATCTTAACTTTTGTCACATGCAATGAAAGGTGAACTTTGTTACCAATAAACTCACCTTATAAGAAGATTAGAAAAAAAAGTAGGTACTTTATTTTATTATAGTAGACAATAGTAACTGTAAAATATGTAACTTTTATGTTTTATATTTGCTAAGTAATATTGCTTCCAATTGTAAATAGAACAAATTTGTATAATTTTTTTAATGATTTACTTAGTCCCAGTAAATAATTAATTTATACTGATGTACATATGATCTTCAGTTTAATATCCAATATTGGTTAGTGAGACTCATTAACCATAATTGGTTACTTACCAATATGCCTTTTAATTTGTACCAGGAAGGACAATAGACATCTGCTCTATTTTAGTTGATGGATATTTGTAATAGTGGTTGATTCTGTTGAAAATAAAGAAAAAAAGAATAAATTGAATATAAAAGATATGATGGTGATATTAATTTAAGAGTTACAGCCTTCCTGGATCACTGCCAAACATTTTTTAAATATCCACAATGGGAAATGGATTTATCTTTAAATGAAGATTCAAAGATTATGATTTTAAATGTAAAATCAAAGACATTCTATTGGTCTTGCGATCAACAATGCAGTGAAGCTGTTTCTGAACAAGCAAATAAAGTAGAATATTGTACTTTATATTTGAAACTAATGTATTTATAATATACCTAATACAAACTGCTGCTGCCAGACTGGTACTGTCTTGAGAGCTCATTGTTATAACAATTGACAGTTGAGTCATCTCATAGCTGACTGACCCCTTTATATTTACAAGGAAAATTAAAAAAAAAATTTAAAACACTTCAGAGTTGGTTGAGGCAAGAGCAGAATAAATATGAAGCACTTTACAGCTTAAAAATAAACTGAGCACAAATTAAAAATCTAAACTATAAAGAGAAATTAAACTTCAAAGCAGTAACCTTTTGTAATTTGAAAATTTATAATTTGGACATATGATAAAGCATTAACATAAAAGCAAAAGATAACACTTTAGAAAAAAAATGACCTGTATTATTTTAATGAAGTTTCAACATTCACCATTATCAATTAAATAATTTTAATAATCAAAGATGTTTTTTTGTTGAAAATGTGTTGCTGTGTGTAATCATTGAAGTCTATGTACTTGCTTGTAATTATAAAATATATTTCAAAGTTCCATAGAAACAGAATTTGGACATATCACTATGACAAATACAATCTGTACTTTTTTAATTTACTTCAATAAAGCTGCTGAAAGATAAAGCTTTTGTGTTTTTAAATTGATTTTCACACCACTGTTCCAGTTTCTTTTTTTATTTTACTTTTATATTGGAAAATAGCAGTATAGCCCGGCGTTGCTTGGGTGTAATGAAAGCTTTAAAACTAATCCATGGTTCTGGAGCTCAGACTCTTTGAACGTTGACATGAAAGACTAAAAAGCAACAGTTGTTTCCAGTTAAAGCGAAACTGTAGACTGAAAGAAAAACGAATGGATGTAAGTCAAATTTTGATTTCTTGGTATCGATATCAAATAAGTTTTTTTCATTGTAAACTGAATTTTGAAAGCTAAATAAGTCCTCTGAGTAAATGGTATCATGGCTGAGACTAAGAACTACAATTATACCTACTTAGAGTCAAACTCGAAGCAAAAACTAAAATAAAAGGGCTGAAAAAAATACAGACATACAGGCAGATAAACAGACACACACACAAACATCTTGCCTTTTATATATATATATATATATATATATATATATATATATATATTATCGATTTTTATATATAATCGATTTTCTGCACTATTGTAAGAACTGCAACCTTGAAACTCCTGTATATCGTCTCTTATGTCTTTGTCTATGAGTGTATCAAATTTGATTAAAATCAGACCACTCCTTCTATAACCTGATTTTTTTCGATTATTGATTTTTGATATTTATCGGGGGTACCTTGACACAAAACCTAGCTAAGAACACTCGCAGACACTTATAGTACAACTGTGTAAATTTTCAAGAAAATCGGTTCAGCCATTTCGGAGTCTATAGGTAACGGACACACACACACACAAAGTTCCATTTATAAATAAGTTTAGATAATTGGTTGGAAGGAAAGTTAGAAAACTGCAAGATCTTCCAATCAGATACATACAGTATATATCGTACAAATAAATTTTCATGAAATAGTCATTATAAAAGAATATTGTGGTTTTCATACAGCAAATTAAAAAATGGCCTAAATGCTACAAAATACTTTCTGACAGACCATAAGCATTAATAGAGAAAAAAGATTAAAACAAAATCTAGAGAGTATAGAATATATAGTGAACAATATAAAATATGGAGATAGAAAAAAAAGAAATGAAAAGATTACTTCTTGTTGTATAAAATAATGATACCATCATTTTTATAAAAGATATTTTATGACTCTTGGGTAGCAATTAGAGAAGCAGTCGCATCATATCGGAATTTTTACAGTGTCCCGGCAAGCATAAGCTGCAGTCCAATTTCTAGTTAGCTCATTTTGCCTTTGATGACTACTATTATTCTTGGCCTCTACCATGACCAAAAGCAATAGACCAAATAAACTTAAATAAGCTCACCAAGAAAAACCTAAACCTCTCATTCTTAATTTCTCCAAAATTTGTGGTAACAGGTGAAGAGGCTCATCCCTTGTTCCCTGTTTAGGATGTGGTTTCTGGCTTTCTCTTTTCCAATCTTTTCACTCTTACGTAGCCCCCTGCACATCAGTGGCGTTACTGCCTTGCTCGTGGCGAATTGATTAAAAAAAAAATTTGTATCAATTTCTTAGTGTAAAATCATTTCTCTTGGGACATTCTCCAGACATCCTAGCTTTTTGTGAAACTAATCTGAATTCATCAATCTTTTTCACTAAATTCTCTGTTCCTGGCTATCATTTTCTTTAGTGTTCTTTTCGTATAGCTTTGGTTTCTATGTTTGGGAACATCCCACTGGCAGGAGAACTATTTCTTGAGTCTCTGAAATGTTCTTATGTGTTTCTGACTTTCACTACTAAACTCAGTTATCTCTTCTTCCTTTGTCACTCCAATTCCTTTCATGACTGTTGCTTGCTAGATAGAATTTCTGATAGTATTGATAAAGCTTTTTCTATAAACCCATCTGCAAATATCTTTGTGTTTGGTGAATTCAATGCTCATCATGTCAAGGGGCTTAATCACTCTAATGCCATTGACCTTGCTGGCATCCAGACTATGTGATTCTCCAGTATTCATTTTCTCACTCAAATAATAGACTTCCCTACATGTTTGCCCAGTAATTCTAACAAACATGCTTTCATGCTTGAGCTCTTCCTTACCTCCACCCAGGACTCATGTTTTGCTCTGCAGCTCTGTTCTCTTGGAAACTCTGACCATATAATAGTTTTTTTTTACAGTATGGTTCACCCTGTACAAGGCCTGGGGGCACTCAAGGTAGAGGGTTATTTAAGGGGTAGTTTATATGGATAGTAGGAGAAGATAACGGTTAACTCTAGACTTAAACAGGTCAAGATTGTAGTGATCAGAGAATCATCATCTTGAAAGTTTGTTCTATAGGGCAGTGATTTGCAGAAAAAAAGTTGTTTGAGTGGAATTTACTTTTTGCTGATGGAATACAGAGGTAATGTGGGTGGTTTTCTACTATGTAAGTAGCATGGGGGTCCTAGCTGTGAAGGTTAGACCTGGTGGAACTAGTGATGCAGTTTGTACAAGCAATTTCCATGGTAGTAGTAATAAAGCATTGAGAGACTTATCACATTCCTGTGAGAGAGGTTGGGGTGTGGAAAATAATTCTTTTTCAACAAGAACCTAGAGATGCCTTTAAACTCTTCAAGACTGGAAAGTGAGGTATGGACAGCCCTCATCCTAATATGACAAAGTACTCCATAGTGTCTATAGATATTTCTTTCTGCTCTCTCATCAATCAGAAACTCTCTATTAAAAGAACCTCTTTCTGTTATCAACAATGATTGAGACTTTTGTGATTTTCCTTGTGATGCCCCTTAGAATGCTATTTTTAACCATCCTATTGAGAAATGTGCCCCCAAGGTATCTTCCTGGGTGAAAGCCACCATCAAAGCTTTTGTGCTAGCATAAAAGTAACAAGTGATATCACAATCTTCTCCATGATTCTATCCAACCTCCTCAGCAGCTATAGCCCACAAAAATCACTTTTTCTGGCTATACCAGATTGACAGGTTTGACTGTAACAGACATCTCTTTGTCATTGCTTGTAATGAGTGCCAGCATGTCCTCAAAGAATAAAAGTCACTATTTGCTGATAGAATGAGATCCCATTTAGCCTCTCACAAATTTGGTTCTAAAGATTACTGGTGGCTCTGCCATAGTGTGCTGAACAGAAGAAAATTCTCAGTCCCTCCTCTTTTCAATCAATTTAAAGTATTGACATCTACTGCAGATAAGGCAAAGTGCTTTGCTTAGAAGTTCTCTTCCAACTCCACTCTTGATTTATCTAGAATACATCTGTCAGGTTTTTAATCTAGAATAGAAGCTCTACTGAGCAATATGCATATAACCCCATCACTGATTTCTGACATAATTTCTAAATTAGATCCCAACAAGGCAAATGCATGTGATGAGGTCCCTTCCATCATCTTAAAGAAATGTGCTCCTGAGCTCTCTAATCTTTACAACAAATGTCTTGCTAATTTCTACTTTCCAGCTTTTTGGAAATCTTCCTCTTTAGTTCCTGTTTTTAACACTATTTGACCCTTCAAATTATCATCCTATTAGTCTTTTACCTCTTTTTGGCAAAGTATTCAACCTTTAATCAATGTTGAATTAGTTAAGTATCTTACTTCTCATAAGCTCCTTTCAGACAAACAGTCTTGTATCTATTTCACTAGGTCTACCATCAATGTATTAACAGTTATCATTGAATTTGTCTGTGAAGATTTAAATAAGAATGGCAAAGCTCATGCTGTGGCTCTAGATATCTCAAAGGTGTTTGACAAGATTTGATATGCTGGCCTTCTATGCAAGCTACAAAGGCTATAGTGTCATGCAACGAATATTTCTCTTCCAATTTCGCTCTTGACTCATTTGGAGTATTTGTTTGAATTTCTCCTTACAACAATAGAGGCTCTACTGTATGACATATACATAACTCTGTTCAAGGTTTCTGCAATTGTTTCTAAACTAGATCTCCACAAGGCAAATGAATTAGTCACCGTTCTCTCCAAATGTTACAACATATGCCTAACTGCTTCTTGCTTTCCAGCTTGTTGGAAGTTCTCCTCTGTAGTTCCTGTTTGTAAGAACTACAGGGAACCCTCTGATCAAATTATTGCCCTATTAGACACTTACCTCTTTTGACAAAGAACTCAAGGCTCTAATCAATGCCAAATTAGTTAAGCATTTTATTTTGCATGGTATCCTTTCAGACAAACAATATGGTTTCTGTTTTACCAGGTCTACTGCTGATGTGTTAACAGTCATCGCTAAAATTGTCTATCAATCTTTAGATATGAATGACAAAACTCAAAGACTGTAGCTCTGGATATCTCAAAGGTGTTCAACAGGATTTGACATGCTAGCCTTCTCTGCAAGCTCCAAGGCTATAATGTCACAGGACAGGTATTTTAATCCAATAATTTCTAACAAATTGTGTAATGGAGATCAAGTTGAATGGGCACTACTAATGCAAGGCACCCCAGGGCTCTGTTCCTGAACCTACACTCTTTCTGATCCTCAACAACATTCCTGATATTGTCAGTTCCAAACCAATCAATTTTAACTGCTTTGGAATAAGGATATTTTTTAGGCTATCACACCAAAATATCTTGTCTGTCTCTCCAGGACATTCATTACTTTAACTAATCACATGAGAACTTTCTCAATTCTGACATTAGAATTCATTATGAAAATTCAACAGATATACATTAATTTTTATGTCCTTCTATTAAATTAAACTACCTCCATGTAAATGTTTTTTTCTAAGTATCTTTACAATTATTCTTGAATACAGAGCAGAGATTATTCTATCACAAAATAGTGGTATCTGTTTCCAGAAAGACATGTCAACTTTCAGTCCTCTCCAGAAATGTTGTTGTTCATGTCTAAAGTAGCTAAAGCCATAAAAATGTAGTGAAACTAAAAAATATTTGTGAAACAAACACCAGAGTGTATTTGTGGGTGAAATAAAATATCAAAATGCACTGTACATATGCTTATGAATAAGATTATATATATATATAGAGAGAGAGAGAGAGAGATAGATACCTCAGAGTATTCATTAAAAAATGAACATACATGATGAAAAAATGCCAAAAAATTTATAAAAACAGTTTCATCATCAAAATCTTTGTGTTGTTAAACAGAAAGAACAAAGAAAGTTTTATGTAAAAATTAATTTATTAATCCTTTTTAGAACCTTTGAAATTTTGGTTAAAAATCTAATTTCTCTGGAATTAATATGGGAATTTTGTGTTGAAAAACATATTGATTTAAAAATTCTTGCAAAAATCAGGTAATTGTTAGATTTTAATAACATCTTCAGGACTTATTTCTAAATTAATTAAATTATTTGTACAATGTTTCTTTTTTAGAAAATTTTGATAAAAATGTACTTTTTATATTTGCTATCCCACACTTATTTAATTATTTGGAAATTTATAAAATTCTTTTTTATCAGAAACTAAGAATGGTAACTATAATAAATTTATTCTAACATTTCCTCACTAAATGTCTTTTTAAAAGACTATAAAGCCAAAGTATTTATAGGATACAAATCCTATATAATCCATCAGCTAACTAAAACCACAAAGTAAAATTGCACACCCGCAAAATCAAATCCAAATGACTAAAAGCATTTTGGAAATATACAGAACCAGAACTGGGTGCAATTTAGTAAAAAGAAAAGGTGGAAGGTCTATAAATAAGGACCAGAAGAAACTACTTTGATAGCAAAAAGAGTTTAACATTCTTTGTCTTTAATCAAATCTACTTATTCCCTCAATTCCAGATGTAACACTCTTTGAAGATTCTGAGGTCACTGATTGATTGGCAAACTTTTTGACAACACAGTATCAATTCATCCCAGTGTGATGTACCAACTCCTAATCCTCAAGAGTTTTTCAAATGGGAATTGTTCTCCAAGATTATGAGTGGTAGAGAATGAAGAGTGTTAAACTCAGCACAATAACACAACACAATGGTGAATATTGACTTGATGTGACTATGTTGCAAACTGTCATTTTATAGTTTATAGTTTATGTTCTCTTTTTTAAAATACTACACATTATTAGAGGATGTGCATTGTGATGCAGTGGATATTGGTTCGGAATGAGAAATCGGGGTGCCGAGTTCAAATTCCAGTTGAATTCATTGTATTCATTTACACGCAAATACCCTTGGGAAAGGTATTAATCTAGCTCTTCCTTCCAGTTATGGGTTAAATAACATGACAGATTGGGTTCTATAGCCTTGGCTGGCAACCAGTCTACCGCAGAAAGCAATGGCAACCTACTGCAGGAAAATCTTCTGCCCAGTCAGTCATGTCTCTTTCGAGACATGATCGGCCAAGCGTGTTTCACGTATGGCACTTAACTGACTGACACATTATCACTTATTCATACATGAAAGCAAATAAGGATAGAAAAAATATAAAAAAAATAACCATATCAAAAAATAAAAAATAACAGTAAATGAAGAAAAGAGAGCTAGACTGTTGTATAGGAGGCTAATGTTTACCCGCCTATATAACAGAGAATACTGGACAATTTCATAACAAATGAAGAAAGAAAAAAAAAACAAAAAAACAAAAACAAAACACTAGAGATATGGTTCTTCTGATGAATAATGAGAATACCATGAACAGAACTTGTGAAAAAGTTTTAAGGATTGTGGGAACTAAAAAAAAAAACTTACTAACAATCATAAATCAGAAAGAGACAGGTAAATATTTTGGGTTACATATTAAGAAAAATTTTGGTGAATTTAACAACTCAAGTGCATATTAAAAACATAAAAACAGAGGAAAGCAATTATTAACCTACTTGACAATATTTATAATTTTCAGATAAAAGGACAGCTACCCCCAAACAAGTGAAAAGGGTTGCTGAATGTAGCAAAAGACAGAAAGCTGTGAGGAACCATGATTGCCAACATCTTAAAGGGATATGGTACATAAAGATTTTTAGAGATTTTGGATCACAATAAAATTTATTTTCTCTGTTTCTATATTTCTAAGCATAAAAATTTATTGGTCTTTTAGTAAAATTTATATTCAGATATTTCAGTATTAATTATTTTTAATTTGTCCTTTTCAGAAGTTTCAATTAAAGATTGAAGTTATCCAAAATGAACTTCATGGATAAACAGCCAATTACTGAGATTAGTAAAAACAAACTAGCCAGGTGTTTATATTTATTTTTTAGACTAATGTATCAGATTTATTCTGCTTATTGGTATTTTCTCAGCAAAATGCATTGAAAAAGCATTGCAGTTAAAATAATCATATACAATTCATATTTTGTTGTAATCATTAACACATCATTATATCATTGTCATGTACAATTAGCAACATTCTGCATTCATAAATTCAGACAAGAGATGTTTAATTATTTTAATGTGCTTCTATAATTAAGAAACAATTACTTATCATAAATACTTTTATAAAATCATAAAGATCCATAACATAAAAAAAATGTTATTTCCTCAAACACATCATTATATCATTGTCATGTACAATTAGCAACATTCTGCATTCATAAATTCAGACAAGAGATGTTTAATTATTTTAATGTGCTTCTATAATTAAGAAACAATTACTTATCATAAATACTTTTATAAAATCATAAAGATCCATAACATAAAAAAACTGTTATTTCCTCAAACACATCATTATATCATTGTCATGTACAATTAGCAACATTCTGCATTCATAAATTCAGACAAGAGATGTTTAATTATTTTAATGTGCTTCTATAATTAAGAAACAATTACTTATCATAAATACTTTTATAAAATCATAAAGATCCATAACATAAAAAAACTGTTATTTCCTCAAACACATCATTATATCATTGTCATGTACAATTAGCAACATTCTGCATTCATAAATTCAGACAAGAGATGTTTAATTATTTTAATGTGCTTCTATAATTAAGAAACAATTACTTATCATAAATACTTTTATAAAATCATAAAGATCCATAACATAAAAAAAATGTTATTTCCTCAAACACATCATTATATCATTGTCATGTACAATTAGCAACATTCTGCATTCATAAATTCAGACAAGAGATGTTTAATTATTTTAATGTGCTTCTATAATTAAGAAACAATTACTTATCATAAATACTTTTATAAAATCATAAAGATCCATAACATAAAAAAAATGTTATTTCCTCAAACAAATGTATGTAAATTTATCATGTGAAGTATGAAATTTGATATATACTAAGTTTTAAATTATTTGAAAAGTAAGAATAATGTAGGGCAAAAACATATCTGTATCCTTAACAACTTTTAAATAATCATTGAATTTATTAGGACCTTGAATAAGTTCTTGCTATTTTCCAACAGGTAGCATTCCCAGAACTGTGTGTGTAGTTTCAGAAGTTAACACATCTATAAGGAAGTACTATAAGCAAGCTTGAAATTCAGTGTATGTAACTTTGCTGAAGTATAAACAATTTTGTTTTTCATAAAGTTAAACATGCTAGATTTCATACCAAATAAAGTGTATTTGTGAGGAATTTTACTGCACTAAAGTTGGTCACTGTATCGGGCCAGGATGTTTTTCCTGCCTGAATCCATCCTGCATATATACAAATCAACCATTCATCCGTGCATGGAGTACTGCTGCCATATATGGTCAGGTGCCCCTGCTGTTCATCTCAGTGTTCTTGACAGGCTCCAAAAAAGAATCAGTAATGTGATAGGTATTGACTTGGTGGCTTGACTCCAGCCACTTCCTCACCAACGGGATGTGGCTTCTCTTTGTCTGTTCTATAAATACTTTCATGGCTTCTGCTCCAATGAACTGAAGTCACTGGTGCCTCTGCAACAGGTGTTTACTCGTGTAACCAGACTGGCAACTGGGTCTCACCCATTCACAGTTAGATCAACCAAATGCAGACGACAATTCTACTCCTGCAGCTTCTTTTCTTGCACTTCCCGCCTGTGGAACTCGCTTCCATATTCTTGCTTTCCTGATGGCTAGAACCTCCAGGAATTTAAATACAATGTCAATACTCATCGCTTAACCACTTGACTTTAGTTCTTTCTTCACCACCCTGTATATCCTTTCATTTCTCTCCACCTTTGCAACTGTCATCACACCTGTATTCCCATCCTTCTCTTGCTCCTTTCTAACTGGTTCGTCTTTCTCTTCACTCTCTCCTATTTAATCTTTTTACTCTTATGTAGCACCCTGCACATCAGTGGTGTTACTGCCTTGCTCGGGGTGATACGATTAAAAAAAAAAAAAATTCACAAGAAATCTGCAACTGAAGCACACGTAATTTTTGTTGAGACTTACGGTGATCGTGCTCTGTCAGAAACAACAAGCTAAACTTGCAGAATCATTAGGAGTTGATCACAACAATTTCAAAACATTTGAAAACATTAGGACTAATTCAAAAGCAAGGTCATTGGGTGTTGTATGAGTTGAAGCTGAGAGATCTCGAATGGCATCTTGTCATTTGTGAACAGCCGCTTTAGTGGCAGAAAGGAAGTTTTCTTTGCATTGTATCATGACCGGTGATGAACAGTGGACACACTATGATAACCCTAAGCTTAGAAGATTGTTGGGTAAGCCTATGCATCAACATTAGTGGCAATGCTAAATATTCATGGTTTGAAGTTTCTGCTTTGCATTTGGTGGGATCAGCCGGATGTAGTTTATTATGAGCTACTCAAACTGACCAAAATCATCATGAGATATCACTACCAACTACAATTGATGCATTTGAGCCGAGCAGTGAAGAAAAATTGACCACTATATAAGCAGAGATATGATGAAGTCATTTTGCAACATGACAATACTAAGTCACATGTTACAAAACAGGTGAAAACCTACTTGGAAAAGCTTAAATGAGAATTCCTACTCCACCTGCTGTATTCACCAGACAATGCCCTGTTCAATTATCACTTGTTCCAATTGATGGCACATGGTCTGGCTGAGCAGCATTTTCATTCTTATGAAGATGCCAAAAAATGGGTTGACTTGTAGTTAGCCTCAAAAGATGTGTCGTTTTTCTGATGTGGAATTCAAATGCTGCCAGAAAGATGGGAAAAAGTAGTGGCTAGTGATTGGACAATACTTTCAGTGACTTGTTTCATATTAATTTTTGTAAATAAAATATTACTTTTCATTAAAAATCAGCAAGAACCTATTCAAGGTCCTAATACATATTTGACAATTCAAGATTTTCCTCTTTTTGTGACAACATACAAAGTGATTCCACGTTTGGTTTCTTAGAAATTTCTCCTTTTATGTCCAAACAGTGCAGAGCTAACATCCACATGCCAAAGACAAAATAAACACACTATAAGAGTCAGGGATTTTATCATAGAAAAACAAGGAAAAAATTTAGCAACTTCTCTAAACAGTTCAGATAAACTTGCTCTAGTATATTGTTGAAGAAAGATTCTGCGAGTCACCATTTGTTGAATATAGAGAAAGGGTTGTTGCATGTTCAAATAAAATGATGATATTTATTTTTACTAGCTATTCTTTAATTTTATTAATTTGAACTGTATGTTTGAAACCAGAAAACTGCATGAAGCCTTTGCTTGCATGGTGTTTTTATTTTTGTCATTTGATTTTTTGATTTGAAAATCAGAAATGGAAAAGTAAAAGACTATTGGGTGCCAGTACAGTATATGGCCTGCCTCTTTGATTCTGGTATAGCATGTGGCCTACCCAGTTTGAATGTGTCCTACCTCAGTAAGAATATATTTATAGATATAAGTATTTGACTACTTATTGAAACCAATTATTTTCCCTTACTCTTACCAGACACTTATACTACTTCCTTATAATATGCTTTTTAAGGTAGTTTACATACTATACCAGTGACAGAATTTTATCGGCCATATTCAAAAGGTAGGCCATGTACTATCCTGGCACTGACTATTATAAATCAGTTAAGATCTGTTGCTCCAAGAAACATTTTGAAATGTGTTTAAATGGTCAAGTAGTAATAAAGAATTACTTTCAAAGAGTTGGTTGATTACCTGAGCTTGACTGTGATATAACATGTCAGACAATATGTAAACCTTTGTAGCAGGATGTGATATGAAAACACCAAATTCACTGAGAGCTTACTAAAGTTAAGTAAAATTGAGCTAGGTCAGTGCCTAGATGGGTGACTGCTTGAGAATACCAGGTGCTGTAATGGATAATGACTCAGAATTGTCAATTGAAGAGCCACATTCTAAGTTCAGTTATGTTCGATACATTTACTTATGCACAAATTCCCTAGGAAAAGGTATGAATTCACCTCTTCTCACCCCAGCTATGAGTTAATTAGTAACACTTGTATCACTAAATTATTATCTCCCCCAAAATATTCTTACAGTATAAGATATTTTCTGGCAAAAGGTTGATAAGCTGTAGAAAACAAATCAATCAATCTCACTGAGTACCATCAATGAAGAAAAAGCATGCATTAAATTTGCTAATGGGTATATCAATAAAGAATATTTTGCAGTCAGATAAGACCAAAGTTGACCTGTTTGGCAATAACTATACTTATAGAGGGTGGGTTGGAGAAATTAAATGACAGATGATCTAAGGAATGCCATGGGGGCAGTATTTTGCTGTAGGAATGTTTATATTAACATTATTGAAGAAACTACAAACTCAGCCAATTAGCATGCAAGTTTGGAAGAACATAAACTTCTCCATTATAGAACTGAACAAGAAGTAAAACAAACACACAGCAAACTAAAATTTGGTTGAAGAAAATGTATATTATAAAATATATATAATAATGTTCTTGAGTGGCCCAACTAGTCACTGTATTTGAAGTGATAAAAAAAGAATAAGAAAAAAAAAAAGAAATTTAAAAAAGTAAAAAGTAATAAAAAAAGAATAAAGGAACAAAAAATGGTAAAAAGAAAAAGAAGAGCTGAAAAATTAAGTTCAGCTGAATTGAAGGAAATATACCAAAATTACAAGAGAATCATTGCCTGAATATTGTATCATCCTACAAGAACTATTTGAAGACAGTGTTGGCTAACAAACATCACATAGCCAAATATTAACTAGATATTTCTTAAATATTACAGATACTTTTTTGCCCCTCATTATTCTTATTTCTCAAATAATTTGTATATACAATTGGTCTGTGTTGATAATTTTCTAATTCTTTACATTGTTATAGAACAAATTTCATACAGCTGTGATAAATTTATATTCATTTATTTGAAATAATAAGTTATTTATGTGTGTTGTGGTGCATTGAATATCAGCTCGGAATGAGAAATCGAGGATCCAGGTTTGAATTCCAGCTGAATTCATTGCATTCATTTACGTGTAAATACCCTTGGGAAAGGTATTAATCCATATATTCCTTCCAGTTATGGGTTAAATAACATGACAGATTGGGTTCTATAGCCTTGGTCTGTAACCAGTCTACCATAGAAAGCAATGGCAACCTACTGCAGGATAAGCAATGTCAGTCAGTCATGTCTCTTTCGAGACATGATCGCCCAAGCGTGTATCACGTATGGCACTTAACTGACTGACTGACATTATTCACATTTGGAATAATGTTCTTATATTTGTTATTATGACAATATTTCAGCCATTGAGTCTTCCAGCATGTTTTAGGTATCTGTTGGTCCAGGTAATCTTTTGGGAATTTTGAACTGAAGCCTTCATTTAATCATGATACATTGTTCTCATTCTGCTGTCCATGCCTGTGGGGATGTCTTGTCTTTTTAGTACTGCTCACTAATTGCTAAACTTGTTCCCTCTGAAACTAAGTCTGTACTACCCAGCAGAAATAATAAAGATTTTGTATATTATGGATATGTATTTAACCTAATGTATATCATGCAGATTATAGTGCTATTTTGCTAATAATATTTGCCTTAATTTTTAACCACTGACAATCTTTTTTGATGATATTCAATGCGTAGCATACATATAAATTGAGAGTTGAAACTTGCTAAAATAAAATTTACTTTAAAAATTACAAACTTCAGTGTTTACTTTTCAAACTGTGTTTTCTTAATACTAGAAATATTCAGATTGGTAGAGAAAATGACTAAATCAAAACAGTGCATTTGTGGAGTAAAGTCAGGGAGCAGAAACATGAAAAGGTTGAAGCCCTGCATACTTACTCTGAGTTTAAATGCAGTTGGTACTTAAATACAACCATGATTATTGTTTTATTTGCATCATCACCTCAAGAATTTGTTTTGTCACTGTTGTGTCCTGTATATCTCTGTGTGTAGGCATAGCTGTGACATAGCTCAGTGTGTAGCAATAGTAATGATATAGCTTCTTGTGTCAAGTGTGATGCATTGGATTGCTGCTCAGCCTATCAGTTATTTACTACTTAAATACTGCCAGGATAATTTGCATATGATACTACACCCTCCCTGAACTAGAGCAGTTGTACACCCTTGTTCTTCCTGTTACTACTAATTACTTTTGTCTTATACTGTTCTTCTTTGACTCTTTTTGTTGTGTTTTCAATGGTAACCTCAGTCTTTCTTCATCTTCCTCCTCATACTTATCTGTTTTTTCACCTTCACTTAATTCTATATCCTGCTCAATCTCACTTCTGCAACGCTGTTTCTCCCTGCTTTTGCACTTCCATTCTCTGCTCTGCCTCATCATTGCACCTTCCTTCCTCCTCACATTCTTGATCTTTCATCTCCATATTCTCCAACACATTCTTACTTCTAAACTGGTCAGCATGCACCAAAATACACTGCCCTTTCTTTTCAATGATCGCTGTGTTATTTCCATTCTGTAACAGGAAATTTGCCTCTTCTGGACTTGCCACTTTTGTTTTTCCTATACCACACCTTCTTCCTCATAGCAAAAGATACTGTTATGGGGGCTCTGATCTGCCTTCTCATTAGACGCGATGGGCTCAGTTTCCTCCTCACAAGTAGGACAGACCTATACCTTAGGAACATTTTTGATAAAAATGCCTGAATACTCTCATTAATAGGAGAAAATACCTTTAAAGTAATTTTCACACTTTGCACCATTCTCTCTACTATTCCAGTGTCTTACATGAGATGTATTCAATCTGTCTTCACCAGACACACAAACTCTCATGCTAAAACTCAGGTACATTGTCTGTAACTACCATTTGAGGCACTCCGTTTCTCGAAAACATGGTTCTTAAAACCTGTTTTACTGTGGCTATTTTTCTATCCTTTACTTTGATCACTCTGACCAAACTGAGTATGCATCCACTAGTATTAAAAATGACTCCATATCCCTGATATGCGCATGGTCCATGTGCACTCTAACTCAGAGCTGTGCTTCCTTAAGCCACAAATGAATTTCTTTTTGCTTGAAACTTCTTATCTCATTACACTTTGGACAACTCCTAATATACTCCTCAATATACTTTGAATATTCCAGCCATCATGCTTGCAGTTTTAACCTTCTTCATACTGCAGTTACACATCATGCACTCCTCTCAATATGTCTTTTCCCAACATCTGTGGAGCTACTGTTACATCTTCATTACATACTATACCATTCTCTATGGTCAACTTGTGTCTTGCCTCCCTGAATGGTCGCTTTATCATTGAGCAATTGTTCTATCTATTACTTCTTATTATTAGCATCACTTTGCTTAACACTGGATTCTGCTCGGTTTCACTTTCAAGTCTATTTATAGGAAGCACATCTGTCTCCATCCAATGTATTATTCTATCTTCACCAGTCTCATGCTCCTCTTCTGTTTCATTCACAAACTCTAACAAGGCATCCACATAAGAAATACTGTTTCCTTTCATATATATTATGCCGAAATCAAACACCATGATTTCTATCATCCAATGCAGTATCCTTGAAGAAACCCATTGTCTTTATGGTTGATTCATCAAACTGCTTTAATTTCACATAGCTTTTTTAGTTCAGGTTATTCCAAAATCCTATGGTATTAAAGCTATTTCACTACCAGAATCCACCTGCATACTAAATATATAATCATTTATTCTTATATTCTCTCGACCCTTTTTTTATGCATTTGCTGCAAATATTCTGGCTTCTTCTTCTTCAGAGGAGGATGTCTTCACTGTTCACATTTTCTCTATTTGTTTCTCATACCAACATGCACTCTGAAAATAATTCCTTCTTTTGCAATTCGGGCATAGTTTTCCTAGCACCAGACATTTGTATTTATTCCTTTAATGCATTCTTCCACAATATTTGCATTTTATTCTGAATCTGGTTGTATTTATCCTGTATGCTTCAAGCTCTCTGATTAACTGTTGTAAATTGTTTTCAAATTTATTTGGCTGCTTTGCATGCACTCCAACATTTTCTGCTTATGATTTGGAATTATAATTTCTCTATTAACCTTAGAAAAATCAATTCATCTTCTACATACATTTCTTGTGTTCTTAACTTTTCGAACTTGCAATACTTAGCTCACCCCTTAAGCCTATGCAAGTATTGCATCACAGATTCCTCTGGCCACTGCCTTGCTTCCAGAAACTTGGTTCTTTTGGCAATAACCAATTTTTTCTTTGGTCTAATGATTTTTTTTAATGACTTTGACAATTTCCTTGAAAGTCATTTGTTCCAACTTTTTTGGATAAGACATGGTAGAAATTCTCATTGAAGCCTCACATCCTATGGTAGCCAAAAACAAATTTGTTATCTGATTCTCTCCTCTTTGTGTCAATTTTTTTTTAACCATTGCCAATGCTGCAAAACATCTCCTCCACACTTCAATGTGCTTCAATAAACCCAAGGGTTCCATTGGTGACACCATTGTTGTGTCTCGTACATCTCTGTGTGTAGCTATAGTCATAAAGTATTCTGCGTGTAGCAATAGTTGTAATGTAGCTCTCTGTGTCAAATGTGATGTAATGGATTGCTGCCCCGCCTACCAGTTACTTACAACTTAAATAGTGCCAGGCTAATTGGCAGGGGAGACCACAGTCATTATATAGTTTGTGACAATGAAATTTCAGTGTATTTATTTATTAAATTCTATCCATGATAATTTTCAATGGGCATTTGCAGTAAAAATCATTTGAAATGAATTTTTATAGCATAGTCATCTACAATGAATTTCTGTCTATCAGTATTTGCTGTGTCACACTATATGTAAGTATTAGAGAGAATAAAAATTTTGTTTGATATACCCTACCCATGATAGCCAAGGCTACATAAACTGCTAGTAATTCAATATCTGTTATATCTGATGGTCTTTAAAAAGTACAGAGCTGATTCAAAGAACCCAACCCAAACCTATTTTATCTAATCTAAACTTATTTATAAATGGAACTGTGTATGTGTGTGTCTCCGTTACCTAGAGACTCCGAAACAGCTAAACCGATTTTCTTGAAAATTTACACAGTTGTACTATAAGTGTCTGCGAGTGTTCTTAGCTAGGTTTTGTGTCGAGGTACCCCCGATAAATATCAAAAATCGATAATCAAAAAATCGAGTTATAGAAGGAGTGGTCCGATTTTAATCAAATTTGATACACTCGTAGACAAAGACATAAGAAACGATATTCAGGCGTTTCAAGGTTGCAGTTCTTACAATAGTGCAGAAAATCGATAATATATATATAAAAAGCAAGATGTTTATGTGTGTGTCTGTTTATCTGCCTGTATGTCCTTTATACAAATCAACAATTTTTATCCGATTCTCACCAAACTTCACACAAATATTCTTTAGGCTGAGTCTGAGCTCCAGGACCATAGATTAGTTTTAAAGCTTTCATTGCACCCGAGCAATGCCGGGCTATACTGCTAGTATTTTCATATATTGTTCTTTATTCTCAGTACAGCAAGATGGTTTACATGGTTTCAGCCTCAAATCTTATTTTAAGATTTTCTGACTGTGAACCATGGAATATTCAGCTCATAAGCAAAATTTTTGAGTACATCTAAACATAATACTCTCATATGATGTCCTTGTGCTGTGAACAGCAAGAATGTTTTTATTCAAGAACACTACTAAGCCTGCTTTGGTGTTCAAGCACAGGTAAAAAGCCAATGCTGCCAGATATCAAACTCTTTTATCTGGTTCTTTACTTCCTTATGTAAAAATGATTTCTGGTGCCAAATGGAAGTTCCAACATGACAATGCTTCAATTTATTGGGTGCAAAGCACAACACAATGATTCCAGAATAACATTGATGTTATGATTTGGCTAACACATTCTCCTGACCTCAATCCAATTGAGAATCTTTGTGGTATCTTTGCTTGTAAGATGTTAGGAAAGTAAGCATCATTATCTTTCAATCCAAGAATTGAAAAAAAAAAATTATACAGGATGTGTAGGTTTTAATAGATAATGATCACTTGTGCAGATTGGTAGAGACTTTGCCAGAAAGAGTTTCTTTGACATCTTGTTAATGGTCTTATAATTTCTCAACAACTCTTTTCGGCCTTTTTTAAAGAGTCTATAAAAATATACTTTCCAAAATAATTACTAGCATAAAATGTTTCTCATGTATATTATAAGCTTTTGTATACAAAATGTTATATCATAGTAATACATTAATGTATGTGATATAGTACCAAATCTGCTAAATTTTAACTTTATAAGTTTAATGTTTTTGCAAATAAATAAATAAATAAGGTAAACAATTCTACAATTAGTCAAACACAAACTACATTTAAAATTATCAATTATCTCTATTGTCAGAAGAAAGAGAATTATCTCCTTTGATGGTGAAAAGAAGGAATCTCTGCTCTCCTTGGCTGCCTCACTGTACAGATGCATTATGTTTCTCTCAACACCAAATTTCATATCATGAAGACATGACTGCTGTTTCCCTTTGATTCACTTTCAGGGACTTGGCATTTAAACACTCATCCCAAAAGGTATAATCTTTTTTATCCCTCTTTCAAAAAATATTTCTATGTTCAATCCTATATGTGTATAAATCACGTTGTGTGGACAATTTTCATAATGACCTTTTATATCAAACTAAACTACCTCCATATAAAGAAATCTTTCTTTTAAGTAACCAAATTGTTTTTACCTTATTCTGATGTACAGAGAAGGGGTTGCTTTACCATAAAATCTATAGATCAACTACTCTCTGACTCAGTTATCAAGCAATTTGAGACATTGTCTCTTCAGCATTTGTTTTTTTCAAAGCATGAGTGATGCATTCATTAATACGCACATGCCAAATTGTTGATAAGATGTAGAATCTTCACCTGCTGTTGGAGTGACAGGTTGATTCCTTTTAACATTATATCAAGCTAGGTCAAATTGATATGTCAAGCATTGTTCACTAAATACAATGAACATGTATTCTTGATGATGGATCTGTTGACTACTAGTGAAACTCTAGTGACCAGAGAACTTGTTTCAATCCACATGCTGAATTTTTGTCCATTAACACACCAATCCCTTAGCACAGGATTGTCCTGACATAGCTTAGCGATGAAGTCTCTTATCATCTGCTTGAAAAGGGTATCATTTATGTCATTCTCTCAGCAGTTGATCCTGGTTCAACACTCGGCTAGGAAAGCAACCATGCTGTTACACTTATGCCCACTATTTTCACCACAAAAAAACTTCATTTATATGAGTTTTTGACAAAATTTAATCTTTTTGTACCATAACAGAAGGTGGCTAAAATTAGTAACTACCCTATTAGGATACAAAAGGTGCTTATCTCCCTTTGTTGAGGTAAGTCACATAGATCACATGACATAGATCACATGACAGCTGCTTTCAGATGTCACTCTAGATAGTGACCCAAGCATTAGTCATTAGATAGTTCATGAACAGTAACCAAAACGAGTAGCTTGTTTCCTTTGGCCTAGGTGGACCAAGGCTAAATTTGCCTACACATGTTCTGCTTGGATATAGATAAATCCTGCCATATCCTGTTGCAACAAATAGCTTACAAGTACATGGTGCCTTTTCCTGCTAGGATATAGATGAATCTAGCCACATTCCACTAGAACATAAAATGAATCTTGTCCTTTAAATTGGGAGTCATAACAATAACTTTCCCAGATCAGAAGTAACTTTGCTTTGAAAGAGGGATAAAAAAGATTATACCTTTTGGGATGAGTGTTTAAATGCCAAGTCCCTAAAAGTGAATCAAAGGGAAACAGCAGTCATGTCTTTATGATGCGAAATTTGGTGTTGAGAGAAACATAATGCATCTGTACAGTGAGGCAGCCAAAGAGAGCAGCAATTCCTTCTTTTCACCATCAAAGAAGATAATTCTCTTTCTTCTGACAGAGATAATTGATAATTTTAAATGTAGTTTGTGTTTGACTAATTGTAGAATTGTTTATCTTATTTATTTATTACTAAATATGTAAGACCTTCCTTTTGTTCCTCCTTATACCTTACTTTTTGGTAGATATATGTAATATGTATTTCTACATGCACTGACACTTGTATATATGTATAATTCTGTGTATGTCATAGTATATAAAAGTTTCTTTGAGAACAAGCATTCATTCATTAATTTCTTCTTTCTAGCAATACTGTTAAACTGGTGACCAACATGTGATATTATTTATCCAACCCATGTGGGAAGGTATTTTTATGACCCTAATTATTATTCACTTACTACAGTTAATACCAGCATAAAATTTATTCTTTCAAACAAAAATAGAAATTTTATATCTGTCTATATTACAATACCTCTTCTCAGAAATATAACTGTTTACACTGTTCACATCGTTCAGACTGTTGTCCTTAACGTTATTGCCATATTCACAACATTTTGGCTATTGTACACTCTGTCAAAGGATACATGACCCAGTGGATAAAAGTGTAGGTTGAATAATCCAAAAAGGGACTCAAAGAGTTGAGTTCAATACCTGGCCACACTAGAGGGAACAAAACTTGGAGAGTTGAGTTACTGAAAGGAATTAATGAAAACTGTTAGGGAAATATTCCCTGGGTCACCGTTTGAACAGACAAAATGAGAGAAAAGTTTGTGTTGTTCACTTAAAATGATACACAAATTATAACTATAATTAGTTATAATGAAATTAAAGTTATTTTCTATGGCGGTAATGAAATAAACATAACTAGTCTTCCAATGAGGCAGAGAGAAAATGGAGTTGGGAGACAAGAAAGAGAGTTTGTCATTGGTTTGATGGGAAAGACAGGATGACAAGGTTGACTAGAGTGTCTCTTAACTGCTGTCAGTCCTTCTGCTAAGTTGAATGAATTCTTGCTTTTAGTGAGCTTGTGTAGCCTCCAGTAACCTGTGTTTATTCATCAGTGGGAGCTGATCCTATTGGCTATTTATTTTTATTAAACTGAAAGTTTGAAGTATGCTTGAAACTCAGAAGGCTATGCAGAGACTATGCTCAGTTCAGTTTTGTCATCTGATTTAATGCTTTTCACTTCTGTTTACTCTACAAAAGTGAGATATGCAGAACAGGCATGACGTGGAATTAGAAAAATCTAACCCCGCTGACTAAATAAAGAGTTTAGTTAAAAATTCCAATGTATATCACCTGAAGAAGGTTGGCATGTACAATGGCTGAAATGTTGTGAATATGGCAATAAAGATGAACACAACAGCTTAAATGATGTATTGTTAATAGTGTACATATAGATTTTATGTTACCTAAACTAGAGCCTTAAAGAAGTTCACTGAATAGTTGGAAATGAATTTAAAAATAATACGAAAAAAAACTTATTCACAAAGAAAGTAGGTGCTTTTTTAGAATTTAAAATTTCTCTCCTTTTTTTTGACTTTGTGAAGTTTTAAAAGTTTAAATGAAAAGACCCCCCCCGCCCCCAACAAAAAAAAAAAACAACAAAAACAAACTTACTTGTCCTTAGTTTAATAAAAATATTTAAACATGCACAATTTAAGATGAGACCATAACCTGGTCTCTTCAAAAATTCACATAAAAATTGCAGACCTCTTGAAATTCCTTTTCAAACTAGAGAGAGAGTTATTAGAAGAACGAAACTATGTTATGAAGACTAGTTGGTGGATTTAGTTCTCTGAGTTATAAAAAGTGTTAATGTAAAAAGTTAATAACTTAAGTGAAATCTGAAAAGACGAGGAAATAGCATATTGCAGCATAATGATCAGTTGTAAAAAGAAGAGGCAGTCAAATAATGACATTAAGAGAGAAAAAAAAGTTTCTTTAACAATGAAACACGCAAAGTTTATTCAATTTTAAGGTTAAGAAACTGAAGATAAGAAAGAAAAACTCACTTTTATTTTTCATTTTTATGGACTTAACGTGCAGGCAATCAGAACGTTTCAAGCAGACATTGTTTTCCTCTAAAAGTAAAGGTTAACGTTAATGTTTTGTTGAAGGAGGAAAAGACAGCTTCTACATATATTTTTTTAAGGAAACAATTTCGATATTAAGCATACTATATTATTGTTGGTATTTTTTTTAATTTAAAAAGTAAGCTCAGCGCTGGTAAATTACTGAAACTGACAGAAATGCGCAATTTGCAGTAATACATTTTAAAACATAGATATATAAATAAAATTAAAAAAACAAACAGAAACACTATTCTTTTCTCAAATCTGTGAATATTAAATTAATTGGGAAACAATTTAAGCATCAGATTGTTTAATTTCAAAAAAAATAACTTAACCCTTATCTTAGCCAATAGCACGAGATTTAGTTTTGTTTACTAACGCCACCTAGCGTCAGTGTTTTACCGGTGTCGACGGAAATTAAATCATTATATTTGACTTTTGGCAAAAAATTCAGATTAAAGGGTGGTAAGTTTATTTTTAAATATCTGAGATGAAATATAAATAGATTCAATCTTAGTTAAGCACATAAAAGAAAACAGTTATAGTTAATTTGAAGAAAAAACGAAAAGCAAAGACGAGACAAAGTTATCCTTCTTATATTTGAGCTGAATTGGCTGCTAGTTTGCTATTAAGATGTCGCATTGGACACGTGCTAAGTCCAAAGACTAGTGATCTTATTTTGATTGTATTTTTGTCCTTCACTCAACGAAATAAAGGTAAGTATAAAAATTAGTTTTGTTTCTCGACATTTATGGTAAGCGGATCTTAGTTATAGTTTTTTTTCACTTTCTATAATTGTAATTTAATCTCTAAACGGATGCAAGAGTGAAAGAAAGAACTTAAAAAACTAAAAAAAAGTAACAAACAGGTTAAAAATGTGAAAAATAAAAAAAGATTTACATTTTACAATAGACTTTTAATGTACAAGTACATTAAATGCTTACTTCGCAGTAATAGCTACAGAAGATAACAGTGATTATCACTTGCTTTCGTAAATGATAAACAAGATAGATCATGTTTTAAATTCCTTACCTGGCCTGTTAGTTACAAATTAAATACAATACATCCCTGTTTTTATATTTTTTAACAGCTGTAACTATTTGGAGATGCTGGAAAGATATCTATTTTGGCAACATTATTTATTGTACTATATTTTTCTTGTAGATTTGTTTATCTCTAGCAAGTATCAGGCAAAAAAAAAAGTGATTCTCAATTTTAAAAGTAAACACTGAAAAGTTCATCGGTTACTAAAAAATTGCGCAAAATAGATTCTGATTTATTGACTACTTACTTTTCTACGTTGATCTTTATTGTCTACTTACTTTGAAAATAAAACAGATATTGTGAAGTCGCGATTAATCACAAAATAGTTTACGTATCATTACTTGGCAACACGATTCAATTTTTCATTCTCTGAATCTCTAGTATTTTTTTTTAAATCGTGTGTTCCTCTTTTAGTAATGAAAATACTGTGAAGTGAAATGCATTGTTCACCATAACTTGGTAGAAATTATCTCAGGTTAGCAAAGTGCCAAAACTAAAAGATTGGCTTTCTTGTAAAAAAAAAAAAAGAAAGGAAAACAAACAAAAGCAATTATTGCAGTTTTAATTGTTTTTCTGTCAGCAGTACCGTTCGTTGTGTCCCAAATTTCGAGACCCTTTTTTTCTAATGGAAAAAAAATTAACTTTGTTTTTTGTTTAGCCATTATGTATATAACTAGTTTTCATTTTTTTTTTAGAATGAGAACTTGAAAATGAGAAATGTACACTGTTGGAATTTTGAAATGTTGAATAATGTGTATGTTTGCACGAAAAACATTTTCACAGCAAATAACAACCAGTTAATTGCAACTGATGTAGAATTAAGTTTTCCTGAATTCGTTTTTGTAGAAAAAAACAATTTAAGTCTTTTTTTTTTTTTTTTTTTTTTTTAAGATTATTGCTATCATAAGATGTAAGAAGGCTGTTTAATCAACAAGTATTATTTATACCTGTTTTCCAAGCCACAGAAAGCTTGATCATCACTAAAAGAAAATGCAAATGTCTAGAAACTTATTTAATACTACATAAGGACTTCTATCTCTTCTGTGTTAGAAGAGAAAATTAAATTAATTTTCTTTTCTTGCACCTCGTTAAAAAAGTCTATAAGAAGCTTTGCAAAAATGTATTCAAATTTCTTTCTCAAAGGAGTTAACTTTTGCATCAAATAATACATTTTATTTAAAACTTGGGTATGAAATCTAGATACTTTTAAAAATTAATTTTATTAGAAAACATTCAGTTACATTTTGGATAGTTAACAGTCTTTGCTTAACCTAAGTAAAATTTAAATCGACTTTTGTGCTTTTTAGCAAATCTGAACATTCCCTCTTGCCATGTATTTTTAGTTGTGTGTAAGTGCTTATTGATGAAGTAATGGATAGAATCTCTGAGAACCAAGTTTGAAGTGCAGTTGAAACTTATGTGCTAATAATACTCTAGGGAAGGTATGAAGGTATGAAACAGAAGGATAGACTGGAGGTCTAGAAGAAGAAAAACTCTGAATTCAAAGTTTCAAACCAACCTGGAAAGGGTTGGCCTCATCAGGCTTCCTGTCCAAGATACACTTCTACTGTAGCTACAGTACTTTTCTATAAATCTGCATGTTTTTACAAAATTATTGGCAGGGCCAAAACAAAATAGAAACTTTTGTCAAAACATAATAGCTGTTGGCTTGAGTATACACAATTTCCAGAGCATGAATTGAAAATTATTTGAAAGGCAGTGTGGCTCAAAAGAAGTTGTTTAAAAATAGAATATATCTATTCTGATGTGACCGTTTTTTGGCAAAAGTGCAGGTCAGTGACTTGTAAAGCATGATGAAGCTAAAGAATTTTGTAACCAAAATTCAAAATGCTATGTGAGGTGGAAAATTAAGAAAACTTACCATATGGTGAAGCACAGAGTAGATCTGTAAAGCTTTATAGGTGTTTGCCTTATCTTAGACAATTAAAATTTAACATAAAGGGAACAAAAAAGACGCTCATCTAAATATGTTTATTTTTTGAACAACAACTTCTTTTGCACCAATCAGTTTTTGAAGTTGGTTTTGTGTTTTTGAAATTTTGTTTTGAGCCTGCCAATAATGATTTAGAACATGTGTATTGTTTTTTTTATTTGTTTTAGGAGAATCTTTTGAAGCTAACCAGGAAACTTCACTTTGGTTGTAATTTCATCTTTGGACAAGATAATGGTCCTAAACACATAGTCAACAATGCTCAGGAATTAATTCAAATTAAAGAAAATCAAAATTCTTGATGCATTAGCTCAAAGCTCTGATTGAAATATTTGGCAAACTTGTGGTGCATAACAAGTTATTATTGGGGATAATAAAATATTCTTGCTATGAAGAATGGTATAAAATACCTTTTGCTCAATGTAAAATTTTCTCTGTGGCTGTTGTGACCCTAGGCAGCTATTGAAGTACATGGAATTAATCAATATTGCACAAGAACTCGTGAGTGTAAATTTTTGGAAGGTAATTATAAATTAACTCTATATAAACCTACTTTATATGTAAACTATGATAATATATTTTTTAAGCTTCATAAATGGTGAACAACAAAGATGATAATTATTAAAAATTGTTAAGAGAAATTTAATTTTTATTTATTGAAAATATGGTCCTAATTAAATTTTTGTCATGTCTGTTTTGAATAAGTCATATATAATGAAAAATGACAAAATCTTACATTTAGTAATAGTCTAGAAAGTAGTTTGACACTTTTTGTTGGGATGTATTTCACTGCTTTTCTTTCTCCCATTTCACAATATGTTTGACAAATAAAATGTATAATAGATTGATGCAATAAACAGATGAGTTTATGATACCAGTATTCTAATTTAAACATGAGGACCTTTGTCTTTGATATTCTGAAAGAATCCAGTGTAAAAATTTTCATTGTAGTTTCCTCCCTTTTATTTTGAATTGCAGAAAATTTCAATTTGCAAACATGCACTTTTCTATTTGTTTCATTTTTTTATTTCTATGAATAATACAGTAAAATATGGTATATTTTAAAGCTATATCTAAATTAAAAGTTTCTGGTATCAAAGATAATGAACTTATCTTTGTATAATGTGTGTATCTAGAATTTGATTATCAAGTTGTATTTCATGAAATTATATTAAAGACATTATATATTTGTAAGCTAGATATTTGTACTATGGTACAAAAAAACAAAACAAGATATTGTAAGTTTTCCTTTTTCTGTATAATATGAAATTAGTCAGAAAACAGGTGGCGACTGTTCACCTGAGTTCATTATATAAAAAAATCTGTCATTAGCAAGATTTTAAAATACTTCTTTTTGAGAATTTTATTTGTTAAATTATATGGTTTATATTAGAATAGAAGCAAATAGAAAAATATAAGACATTTTAATGAGAGTTAAGTGTTATAAATAGTATAAGTTAACAAGTTCTCAAGTTAAATGTTTTTTAGAACAATAATGAAATTGACATTTTACTTTGAATTATTGTTAAAATTGTTAATCTGGAAAATATCACTGTTCATAAAAAAGAAGTCAAGATTTCAAAAATTTATATTGTAAAAAGTGTTAACATCATTAGATAGCTTTTTGCCATTTTACACACAATGAAAAATGGATACATCCAGTTTTTATATTCTTATTGCTATACATTTAAGCTTTTGAAATCCATGTGCTTTGCTTGGTCTAAAAAGAATTGATATACTACCAGGCCCAAGACAAATACCAAAAGGATTAATCATATTGATTTATAACATCATTTGAAAACCGTAAACTATAAAAAATTGTAAATGTTTTATTGAACAATGGGAATGAATTTCTAAATGATCGTAGGTTATAATTACTAGTACTTGAATAGAAAGATTAAAATAAGTTTTTGTTGTATTATCAGAGTAAGAAATTAATCCCCACCTCTCAATCTGTAAATTGTAATTGATTTTTAAATTCTTATCAAAATCATCACTGAGTTATTGGACCAATTTCAATATTATAATCTATTCTTATACTTTCATTATCTACTTTATCAGCATATTTGATAAAATCTGTTTTTTTTTCTTTTTTATGAACGTTGTCACCAACATAATGAGAAAAATTCAATTGATAATGTAAACATTTAGAATCTACAAACAGCTTTGTATCGTTTGTCATTTTAATAGTTTCTAGATAGAGAAATGTTATATGCATGAATGCTTATTTGTATATAACTTTATCTATAGTAACGTTTTGTTATATAAGTAAAAGAAGCACAAATGATTGTTTGTGGGTGCTTATACTTTTACTTATATATAATTAGAGCACTGTCAGGGAGCCAAGTTCGAATTCCAGTTGAACTCCTTGCATTCACTTACATACAAATGCCCTTGGGAAAGATATTAATCCCTTTCTTCCCTCCAGTTATGGGTCAAATAATAGGACAGATTGGGTTCTATCTACCACAGAAAGCAATGGCAACCTCCTGCAAGATAATCTTCTGCCCAGTCAGTCATGTCTCTTTTGAGACATGATCGCCCAAAGCATGTATCATGCATGGCACTTAATTGACTGACTGATAATAATTTGCTTAACATGTATTAACAACATGTATGTATATAAATTTTTTTTTTAAAGATTCAAGTTTAAGGTATAAAGTAACATTTTTCCTGTAATCTTTATTATGATGATAAAGTTCAGTTTGGGTTTGACTACATACTGTGCATGTGTGTGTATCAAGGTGATTGCCTTGGTGTGTATACATATATATTCATTAAGATCAAATAAGTTCAGACATTTTTTTTTTAACTAATAGGAATTCTTAGCCAAGAAAATAGAAGTAAAAATAGGATTTTTAATGTACTCAACATTTTTGATAAATTATCAAGATTTTCAGTTTGTAAATACTTAATAATTTTAAATAATTAAAATCTTAATTCACTCTTGTTTTCATATAATCATCATGGAAAATAGTGTCATTGGATATTGTGGGTCTGTAGCACAGTGCTTTTTAAAATGAAAATATGTAATTATTTTAGAATTGAATGAAACTAGAGGAGTGAATGATAATTTATTCTGATATTTATACATTTTCTATACTGTATTATCTCCAAGAATTTAAATGTAAAGTCAATAATCATTTCCTATCTCACTAATTTGCATCCTCTCTCTCATGCTTCTTTCTCCGTCTACTTCACTCATCGGTATTCTCATCCATTTCTTACCCACTTCCTGACACCCCTTATAACCTGTCACTGTTTCTCATAACTTTCCTTCTATGTAACCCCCTACAAAACAGTGGCAATAAAATGTCTTGCTTGGGGCAATATGATTATAAAAAAACAAACAAACTTTAAAACTTTAAAAGATATGTGGCAATAAATGTTTTATTTTTCTCACTACATATGATTTTTGAAATTCAAAGTATCATGATATTTTCTAAATTTACTGTAAATGATCTTTTTAGCCAAGACTAGACAAACTCACAATAGAAAATGAATTATGTATCTATACAGTGGGAGAATAAGAAAAAGAATTATTAAAAAACATAGAAAGTTACTTACAAATTACATTTTATAATAAAATCTCAAAGGTAAATTACACTAACAGTTTAAGAAACATTGCTACAACAGACAAGAATTCATTTTTGTATTAGTACTATTATTGTTTGGATGTGCGTTGTGGTCCAGTGGATATCAGCTCGGAACAAGAAACCGAGTGAGCCGAGTTCGAATTCCAGTTGAATCCATTGCATTCACTTACGCGCAAATACCCTTGGGAAAGGTATTAATCTGTCTCTTCCTTCCAGTTATGGGTTAAATAGCAGGATAGATTGGGTTCTATAGCCTTGGTCGGCAACCAGTCTACCGCAGAAAGCAATGGCAACCTACTGCAGGATAATCTTCTGCCCAGTCAGTCATGTCTCTTTTGAGACATGATCGCCCAAGCGTGTATCATGTATGGCACTTAACTGACTGATTATTGCTTTGTGCTTAAATTAAAAGCACAGGATAATTAGTTTTTGCTTTTTATAGATACGTATGTATGCTTTACAAAATAACTTCATTTTGTTACAGTTATAAAAACAAAAGTTTGTCATTTGTAAAGATTTAATTTTGAAGTTATATTTAAGCTTTTGTCTTTGTGCAATTAAAGTTAATTCTGTTTCATAGAACCTTTCATCTCTTTATAAAATTGTCTAAAAGTAATTGCTTTTGATTCTTTTTGCATTTTCTAAGATTCTCTTGGATGGTATTATATTTTTCTAATTACAAAATTGAAAAGATTTAATTCTTCTTTTACTCTGAGTTATTTACTGAATAGTCTTGTTTTTGTAACCAAAGTCTATAAATACCACTGGTGACCTTTTGATTGTAATTGTGATCATGTGATAAGGAAGCAAAAAAAAAAAAAAAAATGCTGCTTTTTGTACCAAATTTACAACAGTCTTAAATAATTTATTTTTCATGAGTATATCTTATTGCTCATTTTAATCTTAATCATTGTAACTCATTTTTTTAAAATTTGCACACAGATATGTATACAAGTTTGTGAGGAGTGTGTGCGTGCATGTATGTATGTATATATATATATATATATATATATATATAAATAAATTTTCAAA
Organism: Ascarosepion bandense; assembly: GCA_037127315.1. Taxonomy (NCBI): domain Eukaryota; kingdom Metazoa; phylum Mollusca; class Cephalopoda; order Sepiida; family Sepiidae; genus Ascarosepion; species Ascarosepion bandense. The sequence continues at coordinate 100,654 of JBBBDQ010000363.1, read as the reverse complement.
ATTCAAAAATGTTGCTGAGGAGGTGTGAGATCTCTCTTAGGAATTTCATGTTGAAATGTTCATTCAACATTTTTGAATTTTGAAAATTTATTTTAATTTATATTGGCTCTGTAATTTTAATTACATTGAGCTTTAACATTTTTTAATATTAAAATTTTCAATATTAATTAGGATCAGGTTCTTGTGATTTACCTTCCTACTTTTCCGTTTTGGATTAAAGTAATTTAATAAAATATGTATTTCACCTTTTGCATTGTCTGTGACTAAACTATTAGCAACCTAGTAGGATGAAAAATAAGATCTACCAAAGAGTGAAAGAACTCTCGATGAGTCAATGGCCAGCTAACCAGAGGTGGTGTCTTAATGAACCACCATAGAGAAGGCAATGTGGGACCACTACACTATTAATCCCAAGAAAGATCATGGCAATAAATAACCAAAATATTAAACCTAATGGCGTGAAGGGGGTTAAATTTAAGGGTATTAACTCATCGCTTGGTAAGGAATGACGTGTGACAGCATAACAGCTAATGACTGTCAGCATAAATTGCATAAAATTTCTTGTCACCCCACTTGGAAAGGAGTGTCATGTGCGACAGATGTGAGTGGACTGTTACCCAGCAACTATTTGTATCAAACAAAAATTAACTCTTTGGACATAGGATATTGGAATATTAAATAAAATGCAACCGTAACTTCTACTCCAACAATTTCTTTCCTCGCACTTCCCAACTGTGGAATTCTCGGCTACAATCTCCAGGAGTTTAAATGTAAGGTCAATAGACACCTCCTAACACACTAACCTGCTCCTATTCTATCAAACACTCTTCCCATCTGCCCAACCCTCATCCTCCGTATCCTTACTCATCTGTCACCTTCCTCCTGACATTCCATATGTCTAACCAAACCACTCCTTCTCTTTACCTTCCCCTATGTAGCCCTATGCTCAATAGTGACAGTGGAATGCCTTGCTTGGGGTGAGATGATTAAAAAAAAAAAAAAAATAACTGTGGCCAGCTGGGCAATCTGAAACAGGAGATAAGTAGGTTAAATGTCAACATTTTAGGTGTATATGAAACTAGGTGGCCAAACAGCAGAAATTTTGTCAGTGACAACCACATATGGAGGTGGAGAGAAAAATGAAAAAGGAGTTGAATTGATATTAGGTCAAGACATGAAGAAATGTGTTCTGGGATACTGCCAGTTATCTGAAAGAAGTTTTCTAGTTAAGCTGAAAGAAAAGCCCTTCAACATGTCTGTTATAGTCGTGTATGCACTGACAACACAAAGTACAGAAGAAATTAAATCTTTCTACTCCATGCTAAATAGCGCCAAGGCTCAGTGATAATCACAAGAAATTATAATTATCATGGGAGAACTGAATGCCAAAGTGGGCAAGGAGAGGGAAGTGGAAATAGCTGGCGAGTTCAAACTAGGAACCCGCCATGAACGTGAAAAAAAAAAATGGGTCCTATAGTGTAAGGCAAATGTAATAGCCAACACCTGGTTTTAAGAACATCCAGGATGATTATGGACATAAAAAGGCCCAGGAGGAGAGATTAAAAACCAAATCAATTACATAACTATCAACAAGATATTTAGGAATGCAGTTCTTCACTGCAAAACCTATCACTTCCCTGTTATATGTAAATTAAAAGTGAAACTACAGAAACTAAAGAAGTCTAATGCAGCACTCAAATTGCAATACAGCAGACTACTGAATGACCCAAACCTGAAGGAAAAATATATGGATAGCATGAAAAAAGGTACAAGGGACAAAATGGAAACTTGAAATGGGACACACTAAAAGAAGCTTTACTGATGTCAGCAAATGATGTCATCCCAAACAAAAACAGACATAGAAGAAAAAAATGAGTGGATCACAAATGATATTCTTGACATGAGGCAAAGGAGACAGAAAACAATGTCAAGACATTTAAAGAAAAATTGATTAACAGCAAATGTACAGAAATAGAGAGATTGAGTATCACAAAGGTGATATACACTACCGACCATAATTATTAAGCCACCCCAGTTTTTTTTAAATGAAATGATATATTTCATACTATTTTTAATGGATAATTCTAAATGAAAATAGAATGGTTCTTTTGTTATTAGTACTTTGCAAAATTTTATAAGGCAAGGAAGAAAAGAGGAACTTTTCCGAATCACCTTAAATTTTCTTCATTCTTTCATTGATGAAACTGCAATATAGGTAATTATTAAATATTTATAAATTCATTTGATGCACATGTTATTGTGCAGTATTAACAAAAGAACCATTCTATTTTCATTTACAATTATTCACTTGGCAATAAATACTAAAAAATAGTATGAAATACATAAAAAAAAATGTAATAGTATGAAATACATAATTTTTTTAAAACACTGGGGTGGTCTTATAATTATGGCTGGTAGTGTACATATAAAAAAAATGTAAGAGAACTAACATGGCAAAAGGATGGAATGCTCATATTAATGTAATAAAATATACTTCGGTGATGGGATGAATATATTGGAAATCTCTTCTACAATGAAAGAAAACAACTTCAATATGCAGAAATACTGATGACCTAGGGATACTAAAACTGAAATGGAAGCTGCACTGTCTAAATTGAAAAGAAACAAAGTGTCAGGAGCAGACATAATAGTAATAGAGATGCTAGCAACCTTAGATGATTTCAGCATAGACAAGGTTACAGAAATAATAAATGAAATCTACAACAGTGGTGTAATATCCTAGAAGACCTAAGCAGATCTATTTTCAGAGTCAGTTAAGTGCCATATGTGATACAATCTTTGGGTGGCCATGTCTCAAAAGAGACATGACTGACTGGGCAGAAGATTATCCCGCAGTAGGTTGCCATTGCTTTCTGCGATAGACTGGTTGCCATTCAAGGCTATAGAACCCAATCTGTCCTGTTATTCGACTCATAGCTAGATGGGGGGGGAGATGTATTGTATTATTAAGTGGGGGATCAGTTGATTACTTCATAACAATATAAAACTAGTCCCCCATTTTATGCCCAGTAGAAGACTTAATCATGTTTTTAACTATTATATTCAGTCAGTCAGTTTAGTGCCATATGTGATACACGCTTTGGGTGGCCATGTCTCGAAAGAGACATAACTGACTGGGCAGAAGATTATCCCGCAGTAGGTTGCCATTGCTTTCTGCAGTAAACTGGTTGCCAGCCAAGGCTATAGAACCAAATCTGTTTTATTATTTAACCCATAACTGGAGGGAAGAGATGGATTAATACCTTTCCCAAGGTTCAGAGCACTGTCTAAAAAACCAGGTGCAAATGAATGTGAACTCCACTAAACAATCAGCTTAATGAGCCACATAAAACTCATTGTTCAAATTCTGATAAATAGAGCACACAGCAGAATCAGGCCAGAGATAGGACAAGAACAGCACAGGTTTGTCAAAGACACTGGAACAAGGAATGATATTTATGTTCACAATGCTATCAGAAAGAGCAATACAAATGCAGAAGGATGTGTACCTGTGTTTTATTGACTATGCAAAGGCATTTGACAAAATATGCCACAAAGATCTGTTAGAGCTGCTCGGCAACTTCAACATATTCGAGAAAGACATTAGAATAATCAAAAATCTATACTGGCAGCAAACTGCCTGTATATGGACAGGAAATAAGTTCAGTAGATATACAAAAATAGAAAAGGATGTAAGACAAGGATGGGTCTTCTCATAGGATTTATACAATCTATACAGTGAGGCAATTCTGAGAGTACTAGAGATTCTGCTAATGTTTATCATTGGCAGCCACAATCTTAACAATATAAGGTATGCTGATGACACAGTGCTGATTGCAGACATGGAAAGAAAACTACAAAACCTCTTACAGATGGTAGTGAAGGAAAGTGAGAAGAAAGAACTAAACATAAACTACAAGAAAACTGAATGCATGGTCATCAGCAAAAAGAGGATCTCAAAATGCGAATTACAGATCAGGGATACTAAAAGGAAGCAAGTGCAGGAATTTTGAATATCTGGGAAATTTTTCTAACAGATGAAAAGTGCAACACAGGCATAATGACATTGGGATGGCCAAAGATACATTCCAAAAGCTAAGCAGAGTATTAAGAGACAGGAAAATTTTGTTGTTAAACAAAGAAAAGAGTTCTAAACTGTTATGTGATATCTGTTCTCCTGTATGGCAGCAAATGCTGGACAATCTCCTAAAAGATCAAGAAGAAACTCAAAACAACAGAAATGTAGTTCTACAGAAGGATGTTGAGGATACTGTGTGCCAAACATGTGGCAATGACAAAATTTTGAAGAAAATAAAAACAAATAGTAAACTTACACTCAACATCAGGAAGAGATAGTTGCAGTTTCTGGGACCTGTAATGAGGAAGGAGGGCTTGGAGAATCTGATACTCACAGGGCAGATAGAGGGAAAGAGAGATATGGGTAAACAACATTTAACATATTTGATAGACTTGGGCAAATGGATGGCAGAGCAGGGTTTGTGAGACATAATAAAAAGATAAAACTTATTAAGTGCTACAAGGAACAGGAAGATGTGGTGGGCCATGATCGCCTACGTCTTGAAGGAACAGTATATAAAAGAACTCAAATTTTATTTGAGCTACTTCTTAAATAAAATCAAGATGATTTGCATTATTGTTTTGATTTTGTAATGATTAGAGATAAGAAAAGTATTTTATTTTTCATTCATTTTAAATGAGATAAATTTACAAAACTGTTACATTAAATTGCTTATCAAATGATAATAATAATCCTTCTCTTTTGAATGAATGATTTTACAATATTTATATAAATGTCAATAAAATAAATTTTGCCTATACAATTGTATTCTTTCATTTAACCCTTTCTTCTTCTACCTATCAGGTCATCCTACACATCTTGCCATGAGCATTTGCAAAGGAGATGTGTTGTGGTCAAATACAAACCATGACAATTTCATTGTTTGTGGAACATCAGTTACTTTATACAAGGTAGATAAAACTGTTAACTTGACAAACAAACAAAAATGTAAGTATGAACAATTTTATTGATCAAGTATTTTTGTTATTGTTAGATCAGGAGAAAATTAATTTTTTTCTAATTGTACAATGACCTCTTTTAAAAGGCACCCCATTATCAGCAACAACAAGTGCAGTTCCTCTTTATACCTGTCCTCCTACAGATGTTCATTATATGAAAGTGAGTATTATTTAATTTTTTTTCCTTATACTTTTAGTTTTAAGTATATATTTCATATTATTATCTCACAAACCTTGTATAATTAATTGTCCACTTTTGGCAACTTTAAGGATACAATATTTACAACTGTTAAAGATTTATCATCAGGAAAGTATCATGGTGAAAAATATATGCTCTTAAAAGTTTACAATAAAGAAATGTTTTTCGCTCATGAAGAGTGTAAAAATACAATAAGCATAGAATAAAGAGATACTGAAAAAAATATATTTTATATATATATATATATATATATATATATATATATATATAATTTAACATTTTCAACGCACAGAATTTCCCATACTTTGGAATCATATTTTTACTATAACTCCATTTTCAAGTGATCATTTTTGTGTGTGACTAACAGAAAAAATTTTTTCCCAAAAGAGATTTTTTTTTTTTTTTTTATACTTCCAAGGTATAAATAGCTTCTGGTTAGGTTCTCAAATTACAGGGTCATTAGGCCTTATTTTTTTTTTAGTTTATGTATATTGCGACATTATTACTCTAGATTCATTATTTTATCAATTTTTATTATGTAAATTAATGTTTATATTCCTTTATTTTTTTCTAAATTTTAATTATTATCTAGTGTGAAGCTTAAATAGTATATACAGAACACAGTCATTTAATTTCTAAAGTTTAGTAAATCTTTATTTTTCATACTTATGATAATATAATTTTTCATGCAAGCACAAAGGGCATAGATCGTTTAAAGATCTACATGTTTGTGTGTTTTTTTTTTTTTAATATTTTCCATTTTACCTTATGGGTTTTATTAGTTTCCTTTAAGTGGCAGAAATACCTAGCTAAAGAGGTCTGGTTTCTACAATTATTATTTTTAAAGGAATAAAGGTGCTGGCTCCACCCTATCTTAAATTTTTCCTTCATGCTACCTATGTAATTTTTTTAATATATGGATTCTCTGTTGATGAGATAATGCATTGGTAAATTAGACTCAGTAAGGCATTTATTATTTAATGGAAAATTTTCCAGAATTCTACAATTACAAAATCTTTTATTCTTTTTTATTTTTATTTTTGTTTAGTATCTTTTTTTTTATGATTCTTTCCAAATTATCATTACAACAATATGCTAATCTTAAGGTGTTTTTTTAAAAATAAAAATGTTGCTAATTTTGTGGGAAGCTTTTTTTGATTAGTTGGAGAAATTTGTATCTTAAATTACTTTTAACCATTTGGTTAAAAGGGGGTGCATACCAAGTGATTTTTCTACTACGCTTTCTTTTACATATTTTTTTTTTTTTTTTCAAAATCTGCATCAGTTACCAATCTTGTTCTTGAGGCCACATTTCCAGTTTTGTAACACATTTTGGGACTTTCAGAAGGCTTTTAAGAACATTGAATGAGTGAAAGAAGAAATTTGGCTCTATATTTTGTAGAATAGTGTTTATATTAAGTCATGGTAAACAGGACAGATGCAGGTTTGAGAGAGAGCTAACATGAAACATAACTGGCGTTTATTAGGCACCAAAAGAAAGAGAGAATGAGAAAGATTAGGGAGAAAAGGGACATATCAAGGAGTGAGAATGATGTTTCTTAATGTCAATTAGGGAGCTTACACTAAACGGTAATGCAAAGGGAGTATACATTAAATAATAATGTAACGATAGTAAAAAAAGGCTCTTGAAATTGGGAAGAATAATGAACTGTATCCTGTTTTTTGCTTACTATCTAGTTTCTTTTGTAGAATTAGATGTTATATCAGAGCAATTACAATTTATTTTGATTCCACAGCAGTTTTGCCAATATTTGATTAAATATGTCAGATCTTTTTTACCATTTAGTAAACTTGCTTTCCAGAAAATATAAAAGTATTTTACTGTCCTCAGGTTTTTAGATCATAGAAAATACAAGGTTTATCATTTGGGAAGATAATTTGCACGTTCTTTTGAACTTCTGTAAATCTGATAAGCTACATATAAGTTGTTCCCCTTGATTTGAACTTTGTACGTAAGTGAGTAACAATTGTTGTTCATTTTTAAAATCTGTTTTCACACTGGCTTCTTTACAAGCAGTTTTTTTGGAAGAGTAATATTTTATGGAGTGACAGCTTTTTAAAGTATCTCCAGAAATATTTTATTTTCAGCTTGTTTTGCACTAAAGTTCAGCAGATCAGAATGAAATTATTACATAATATGATACTTAATGTATAGAGACTCAGTTCAGGGTAGTCAAATTGAGTTACAAGGAGTGAATTTAGTTACATATGAACGCTCAACATGACAGATTTTGAATTTAATTTACTTCTCATTAGTAGTTAAAGTTAACCCAACTTAAGTAGCTCCCCAAAGTTTAAAAATAGTGACAGTGAAAATTGTGCTGAGCTTTTAAAAGTAGCCTGATCTGCCAAGCTCATTTTTGAACCAGATTTACTCCATATGAGTTGTTTTATAAAATCATGGCCAACAATTTGTGTGTTGGTTTATTGCATTTAGTTTCTAATGGTGTTGGTTTATTGCATTTATTAAAAAAAAAAAAACACACTTAAATTAGGTTGTAAACTGATTTGAGAGTTGAAAAATATTCTAATCTTTACATATTTTAAAAATATTTGAGTATAAATTTCTTTTCATCATATTTAAGAACTTTCTGACCAATTCTTGTGTGCATGGTTGAGTGTACATAGTGTATCCCAACAGGAGCACTTTATTATTTCAACATTATTTTTCAAGAATTATTTTATGTTCTGTTAAGAAAATATTAATACTGACTTATTCTATAAATAATGTTTAATGACATTGATGACGCAATAAAGTATTTTATTAATATTTTCTTTCTTTAAGTTTATGAATTACTTTGTTCTGTTAGTTATTTTAGAAGTTGTAACTACATTTAATTGTATTAACAACAAGATTGAAATATATGTGATTATAAATTATTAAGTTATGATTAAAAATCAAAATAATGTTAAAATAAAAAATACTAATTTTGAAAGAATCATCCAAGAAATATTATCTTTAAATATTCCATGTAAAAGTATAGGTACTTATCATACCCCAACATATGATATATACATGAAAAGAAAGAATAGTAATCAGTGTATTTTCATTGTAAATTTGATTGTTTCTAAATCCAGTTATACTTAAAATAGAATAAAAAATAATTGGCCATTTATGAAGGTGTTTTTTTTTTTTTAAATTTTTGTCTTAAAAAACTTTTAAATTTTCTCACTAATTTTCATTTCAGTGTGTTGCTTTATATCCCAAACCAGAATATCCAAACTTGTTAGCTGTAGGTCAGGTAATAGGAAAAGTGGCCCTTACAAAGTAAGTTCACATTTATCATGAATTTTATTTAAAAACAAATGAAGTGATTATTGTTTAAAAAATGGATGCATGTGACTTTGATTTGTTATAAGGACAAATATGACAATAAAAAGAGCATAGTATGATATGGATTACTATTGTTATATATTATATATCATATAGTCTCTTTTTCGATGGAAATGATTTTTCTCAACAAAATGCTGGGACCATCGTATCTGATCAAAGGTGCTGGTACAAACAACGATTGTTGCAATTACGGATTCAACGATGCTAGGCTGGTGATGAACATTCAGTCAGTTAAGTGCCATACGTGAAACACGCTTGGGCGATCATGTCTCGAAAGAGACATGACTGACTGGGCAGAAGATTATCCTGCAGTAGGTTGCCATTGCTTTCTGCGGTAGACTGGTTGCCAGCCAAGGCTATAGAACCCAATCTGTCCTGCTATTTAACCCATAACATTGAACATTAAGCTTCATAAATTCAGTAGTTTTCACTGGATCGCTATGATGACAATACTTCTCAAAACTTCTGGGGTGATGCTTAAACTTCAAAATCCACCATCCCAAAGGTGGGACACAAACATTTGACCATGCACAAAATAAGACCAATTGATTTGCAATGCAAGATAACATTTGTTTGACAAAAGAAAAGTTAAAGAGTTTCTTTTTCTAGAAATAAATTGAATGCATAATGAAAAATGTTAATGAATGTATTTGTGTGTGACTTGCCTGTGTAGGTGTGTCTGTGTGTAAAGCGTCCACAGCCCTTTTGGCTTCAGTGTAAAAAGTTGATAACACATGCTTCAAAATGAGGAAAAACAGGAAAAGAAAGCTACTTAAAAGTTTGTTTTTTATATCCTCAGGGATGCTGCTGATAGTATGTTTATGAAGACACTAATAATTCTCATGCATGAGAAACTATTTTACAAAAAAATAAAATTTAATTTTCCTGATAGAATTTAAATTTTATTTTTACTTATGCAGTATGTGTGCTAGTCTTTCTGAGTTTTGATACTAAAAACAGAAATGTTCGAGAAGCACTGATTTAAAAGAATTTTACGAGATCTTTTTATAGAAAGGATCCTACAGGGTGCGATGTATAAATTGTCGTTTAAATTACACAAAAATTAACACTGACATTTCATTTTAATAGATATATTTACAAAAATTACACAAAAATATCATGAAATACTAAACAGTAAATTTATTTAATAAAATAGCCATTGGTTTCAATCATAGTCTCCAAATGACTTTGGAATCTCCTGCAACTCTTCTGGATGATCTTCTTGTTTAAGTTGATGAATGCTGCCACAATCCTTACTTTCAGTTAATCTTTGGTGTTATAAGGAGTTTTGTTGGTCTCTTAATTGCACCACCACACATAATAATCAAGGGGGTTTCAGTCTTGGGAGTTAGGTGGCCAGATTTAAGGTGTGATGTGGTTGCAAAAATTGTCTGATAGCCATGATTGTTGCCAGATATAGGGTCTTTCTGCAGCCACCCTCTTGACTTAGGCAGCACTACCTTCTCAAGACAGAATGTAGGCCTCATGTTGAGTCTGAGGCCCTGTTGGAAGATAAATGGAGTCATAACATTGCCATCACTAGTGATTTTGTTTGGATATATTGTCCAACTTTTTCTGAATTCTCTGCACTTTCCTCAGATTGACACCCAAACACTATGCAATGTTCATATTGGAGCTTCTGGTTTGAATACTAAGCAGTACTGCATACTGTTTCCAAATTTCTGGTGGAGTGAATTGTGTCATGGTGCTCTTTTTCTCACAGATGGTGCTGAACTGACTCTACTATACTATGCAGTTGGTAAAATAAAAAACAAACAACACATGTGTGAAATGAAAAATATAAAATGGCGACAGTTTACCTGTATATACTTTTCATTGTCGAAGTTGCTGTATGTTCCTACATTATGATATATTTGTTGTTTCTTTTATTAATGCCTGAATCTTTTACTTTTGTAAATTTTCTGATAAGATGAAATTTTTTATTCATGAAATATTTTGTCTTGGTTAGCTATGACATATTTAAAATTGTATAAACTCAGTAAAGTTTTTCATATTATTCTATGTTTTCTTATTTAGCATTGGAGATTCCAAAAATTGTGATTTAGCAGGAAAAGAATTTGGTAAGAACATGTATTTTTATTATTCTTATATATATATATATATATATATATATATATATATTTTTTTTTTTTCAACCTAAGATAAAATTAAAAACACAAAATGGTAAACAAAAAATCTTATTGGCACAAAAAAGCCTTTTAAAGTTGAACTTTTGAGAATTGGTTTAAATATTTAAAGCTTGCTTGTTGTTCTGAAATTAGATATTACTGGGATTTGATAACTTTGGACAAGTACCATCATTGTTAATTAAAAGATGAACTAATTAAAACTGATTAAACTGATTAAAAGATGAACTAATTTACCATATTAGCCTTCACATAACATGCACCTTAATATAAGATCCCTGCTTTTTACAAGAATATTTTGTGGAGTAAAAATTTTGTATGTTTCATATATTTGATATATATTTTAAAGTGGTCAACTCATTGTATGGTTTTTCAACCAATTTCCAATGGTGTTTCATGCTGGAAACCTCTCTCTAGGCTGATATAACACCAAAGATTCTCATTCCTGACATATTAACCATAATAAGAGTTTAACTGGAATATCAGAAAACAAAAGATAATTTAAAATCAGTCTAATACTTCCATTTATTCTTCTGCAATGCTGTCAAAAATGGGGGACCAAATTCTCTTTTGGAGTAGAGTGGCAGCCATCTCTTATATACCTATATTTGCAACTCTCATTTGTATTTTGTATTCATCATTGACTTATACACAAGATATTCACGTACCATGTCATGCAGTTTCTCTAGTTGTTGGCCATCAGACAACTTCTACATTGTGGTCCAGACTTTTATGTCTTGGTTGAACTCTGACTAAAGTCAGGTTTATTGATTTGAATTGCTGCACCTAGTGGCAATCTGCATCTTGAGAAGAGAGCTTTAACAAATTTAATAATATGGGCTTCACCCAATTTTTAAATAATGTCCCTTCCCAGAAGCAGGTTCGATCCCAATAATTTGTTGTCCATATGAAGTTGAATGTTCCCAACTTGTTTCTGTTGGCTGTTAATGTCCACCTATTTGCTACAAGAATAACAACCTGCTATCAAGGCTTTTCTTTTTATCCATGTATATTTTAATCACAGAAAATACCTCATTTATATTTTTTTGTGGGAAGGAAACTCACTCCAAAGTCATCTTCATCATTTTGTTTCTTTGACACTTCAAGGTAGTGTAGCTTAGTTCATGGCATCAAAATGTACAAAAATACATTATAGTAAAAATACCAGTAATATATTTATAAAATGTATATGGTTATGTCTTGAAGGCTGTCACAATGCATTTAGTAAAATAAAGGAAGGTAAAGAACTTTTTGGGTATTACCTATTTATTATACATTAATATTTTGAGATCAAAATCTCATCTTCAGAATGGCAGAGGAGCGTCTGTCTGTCCGAGTGAGTCCATGCCTTTCAAGGAATGGCCATCCCTGGCTGTCTGCTGCTGCTGTCATTAATTTGTGTGTGTGTGTGTGTGTGTGTGTGTGTTAAAGCATGTGTGTGCACTTATGGTATATGTGTGATTTACAGTTGGGTCCTTTTCCTGGTCTAATGATATCAGTATTTATAAATATATAATATTTATAAAAAAAAAAAATAAAACTTGTTGTAATACATTTTTATAGCAAAATGATAATCAATACAGCACTAAAGTATTAAATACATTCTTATAGTAAAATTATCAGCAATACATTTATCATCTCCAAACTGAGTATGACACCATCCAGCCCATGCTAACATGGAAAGGGATTTTAAACAATGATGATGATGAAACTGAATATCTAACATGCATTTACCCTGAAAGTATAAAATTATCTACAAAATATTTCGCTAAAGCCATAAAATGGCTTACAAAATATTTAAATTTTAGCATTAAATAACCCATAAAGATGTTGATATGCCTCTAAATAAAAACAACCAAAATGAATACTGACAAAGCAAAGTGATTGTGTTCAGATTGTCTGTAGCAGCTGAGGTATGATAGTGAAAGGAACATTAGCAATGGTTTCAATTGGTCATACAGCTGCAAATAATCCCTCAGTCACCATTTTGTCTTGGATTATGACTCAAGTTCATAGTTATTTTGTCTATCTTAAATGATGCCCACAGTGTTCGCTTGACATGATTTGCCAGATCTATACTCACATAGCTTACAATCTGCCATCACTTCTTGCTGGTCACAAAGAACAGAAACTTATGAAGCCCTCATGACACTCACAATTAGCTGTTTAAAAACAAAGAGAAAAAGTAGAAAAGGAAATTTGCATGGCTGTATTGATGACACAGCTTTGTAGTGTTTGTCTTGCCCAACAGATGGAGCATGTGGTTGAGAGAGATTTAAGTTAGTGTAGTAAGCTGCAATTTTCCTTTTTGTATTTAGTGGCTTGGTTTAAGAAGTATGAAGTGGTTTGATAATATTGGAGAGCCACACAATTTGCGTGACATGGATAAAGTGACATCAGATGATTTCATGAAATAAAAGTAATAGATATGGGCTTAAATCCTGCAAGCAGTGGGAAGAGAGTAGTGGAGAAGTTGACATGAGAAGATAGTGGATATTACTTCACTTTAGAAGACAAATGTTCCTAGCAGTGCAGACCACAAAAATGTGTTTATTTCTGAGTTTGTCGACCAAAGTGGCAAACTAATCACTGCAGCAGATACCTCTTCAAATACAAATTTCTTCAACATCTACACAGGCAACCTGTGGTTTATACAACAGTTATGCTAAACAGACCTTAGTTACAGTTTATGAGAGTGATATCTGTTGTGTAGATGGCGTACTTTTTCTATAAATGTCTCGACCATTATAAATAAATATGAACTAAAATATGTTACTTCAAGTTTTATCATCATATTTATTCTAAAATTTATTTTCTTTGGTTGTATTTTTTCTGATAACCATTAAACTAGATGTTTTATGATTTGTCTAGTTAAATCCTGAACTGTTTTCTTTGAAAATTATTCTTCCAGCACACCTTTTCAGATATAAGAATCCAAAAATCCAGCTTCTAATCAAGGATATATTTAACTAAAATTATTAAAAGAAATTAAATATTTTATTTTTGGCAAAAACTACATTTATGAATATGAACATTTTTCTGAAGAAAAGTAAAAAAATTATAATTAATGATTATTTATTAGTGAAGAATGTTTTCTTTATCTTAAATGATAATGTTTAATTAGCTTTAATAACTGTTGTAAGCTAAAAGGTTACTGAATAAGTAATAACCAAAATGGAGAGTGGAAATAAATAGTAATATTTATAACATCAAATACCAAACTTGCAAGCTGTTTGAAGTAGATAACCACCACTAGTAGAAAATTGCTAGACAGTAAGAAATATTGCCCTCTCAATAGTATCCAGTGTACTATATAAGGATTGGGACATACCCATTACTGTCCATAGGTATGTTTATAACAATAGCTATTATTGTTAGTTGCTGTTGTTGCTCTTATAGACATAGGTTAAAACCTTAAGTGATGGTGATGCAGTTTCAGTAGAACGTTAATTTTATGGGGTTATCTGTTTACTTGCTTCCCTGACAGCTAAGTCTCCTAAAATTTAAATGCAACCTCAATTACGTTCTATTTTCTTGAATCCTGTTCATCTTTTATCCTTTCCTCATTATCCACTTTTATCTTTTCTCTCATTGTAACCACCTGCGCACTTGTAGCCTAACTTGGGGTGAAACAATTAAAAAAAAAAGAAAAAGCAAACCCTCATATTCAAGATCTACTGACTTACATAGCTAAATGGGTTGCAAATCACCTACCTATAAGCAGAGATAGGGTATTAGTCAAAGGTTTGAGCTTTGTTCACTAGTTTCGTTTTCTGTTCTATTAGGCCATCTTTACTTTCCCCCTCATTTCATTTTTGTTTGATAACACAACATCAAAAAAAAAAAAAAAAAGAATTAAATAAGACAGTAAGCCATTATTTTGTTTAATTCTTTATTAAAGTAATATCATTTTCATTAACACTTTTTTTTAATAAAGAATAACATAAAATAGTATTCTACCATTCCATTACAAAGAAATAGCCTTTAAAGAAACTTCAACTTGCATCCTATAACCGGGAGCCTATCTTTCAGACATCATAACAACTTGATTAAGTTTCGTGTTAAGCATGAAAAAGGAATTATCTCCCCTACACTCGGTTCATTATTGATTGCAGTTCATTGGAATAATTAATAATCGCTTGTGTTAGTCACTTTTGTAATAGTTCAACTTATCTTACTGTTAATATTTTAAACAATTACCTTCAAAATAGATATACTTCATAGGTTTGTGAAACATATATTTTCTATAAAGGATAAATGTATAATATTTTCATTGTAATCACAAGTTAGTTGCAATTTGCAATGAGAGTAAAGGTGATTTATACTTATATATATATATATATATATATATATATATATATATATATAGTATGTCAAAAATTCCAAAATTTACGTTCGTTGACTGGCAATTTCAGCAAGAATTTTATCTCTGAAATGGCCATTCAATGAATGTAAAATTTGGAATTTTTTTGACATACTATATATATATATATATATATATATATATATATATATATATATATAACTGATCAAACACGTCTCAAAGGGCATTGATTTCATCTAGAAATTCTTCAAATAAAGATATTTTTGAAGAAAAGAGAGAGAGTGTGTGTGTATATATATATATATATATATATATATATATATATATATACTGATCAAACACGTCTCAAAGGGCATTGATTTCATCTAGAAATTCTTCAAATAAAGATATTTTTGAAGAAAAGAGAGAGAGTGTGTGTGTGTATATATATATATATATATATATATATATATATATATATATATATCTTTTTTTCTTCTCTCCATCCCCACTCACATATTTTCTCTCCTCTTGCTTTACCCCTTTCCTCCTATTGATACCATAAGTGCATAAATAGTGATAAAAAAAACAATTGACTTTTTTTTACTACCTAAGGCAACCTTCAGTGGTGGAAACCATGGTAGTGGAAAAGCTTAGTGTTTGTAATATATATATTGATTGTTTAATTACTTAGTTTCTGGTCATAATAAGGTTAGACTAGTACACATTTGTATTAAAAAGTGTTCAATACAATTATATTGTAGAACTTTTGAATATTATCCATTTGTAAATGAAACTCGTTTACAAATGGAAAATATATATGTCTGTGTGTATATGGTGCAGCATAAATACTTTTACATAAAAAAAAGCTCATAACTTCTGGAAAATTTATTATATCAGCATAAAATTTTAACACAAAGAGAGTATTAATCTACTAAATAACATTAGGAAATCTCATTCAATATGGTTCACTTTAGCCTTCACAACACAAAGATTTTGGAAAGTCATTGATGGTGGCATACGCAGTTTCTATAGGTATTTTGTCCAATACTCTCTTCAATTTTGCTTTCATAGCTTCAATATTGTGACACGGAGTAGAACAGGTCTCACTCTCAAGTACTGTTCACAAATAAGTCAAGAATGTTGATATCTCGTGATGAAGGAGGCTATTTATCTTTGGTCATGAAGCCAGGATAATTATCTCTGTTCCACTGCTGTATTACACAAGCACTCCATTTTGTTGAAACTGGAGTGATGAGCCACATAGTTCATTATCATAAGTGGCATTGCATCATGGCTTTCAAGTTATCCTCTTTGTAAATCCCCTTGTTGAGCTTTACTCCTTGTGGCATGAAAACAAGAGTAAAAATATTTTTCAAACTACTTGATAAACATTTACCCAAAATTTCTGAGTTGCACTAAATCTTCAACAAAAACACTGTGAAGATTAGTTATATTTGTACCTGCAACTTAGAAAATACAATTAAGAAGTGGAACATGAAGAGTTTTAATAAAGGTAGGATGCAGAATAATGATATAATTAATCATATAGGAAATTGTAGAGATAAAAATGAGTGCCCACTGAATGGAGTATGTAAAACAGAAGGGATAGTCTACAAGGCATAGGTGGAAAATGAAAAAGGCCAAGACTTTCCTCTTTTTGAAATGGCTGCCCAAACTATAACTGATGTTGGTTTCTGGGTTCTGAGGCATTTTTCTGAAGTGATAGGAACTGATTAACAGATTGACTGATTGCTAAAAGACTAATCATTTTGATGTCTAAAAGTTTGTTCAACAGTGAATAGTTTCTTATCAGTAAAGATGTTTTTCAGCATGCTATCACAAATCTGTTTCAAAAACTGTTTACTTCTTTAAAGTCTTTTTTTTCATCGTGGCTGTTGATAGAAGGTTTCTCTTGGTTATGTTGTTAAGTGACATCCCTAGATCATTTTGACATAGCCTAAAACCAATTTTCTCAGTTATATATTTTTTTTAAATTTTTATAGACAATGTTGCTAGTAAATACTAAAACACATTGAAAAAACCATTAGTATATATATTGTTGGGTGAGTATAAAACAATAAACAATATAATAACCAAAAATTTAAAAATAGAATTAATTTGAAATGTTGTAACAGCATTTCTGCCGCACCCTGTATTTATAAGGGATCATCTCATCATCGACCTGGGTAGGATAATGTAAGTGATACACTTATTTTTTAAATATTTCAAGTAGTGATTTATTAAATTTCAGAAGTTAACAAATGTAGTTAATATGTGCAAGATGGATTTATATTTCAAGTATGAAAGTTTGTACATTTTTATACAGGATATTCTTAGAACTTTTTAGTATAGTATTGATTATAAATTTAAAAATATATTTTTTATGCATTGGTTTCAAATAGAATTTATATTGTAATATAATTGATTCTGACTTAGCAGCTCACCTTCAGTCACTTTCTCATCAACATGATGTGACTTTCCTCTGTTTTTTCTACAAGTATTTTGATGCCAACTGCTCTGACAAGCATTTTTTTCCTCCTGGTGCCCCAACCACATGTATTTACTCATGCTACTAGATTGGCATCAAGGTCCCACCCTTTTACCATCAAAATAGTTAACTGTAACCGCCTCTTCTATTCTAACAGCTTCTTTTCTTGCACTTCCCGTTTGTAGAACTCACTTCTATTTGCTTGTTTCCCTGATAGCTACAGTCCCCAAAAGTTTAAATGCAATGTCAATTGCCATCTTTTATCTACTTGATTCCCATCCATCTCTTATCATTTTTTTTCAATATCCTCTGTACCTTGTTTTTCTCTCATTGTAACCCCCTGCTCACCAGTGGTGGTCCTGCCTTGCTTGGGGTGAAATGATTATAAAAAATATTCAGTGTATTGTAAATTGCCTTGTTAAATGACATTTTTGTATAGAGTTTTTTTTTTTAATCATTTCACCCCAAGCAAGGCATTCTACTGCCACTGTTGCGCAAGGGGTTACATAGGGGAAAGTCACTAGAAAGAGGTGTTAGTTAAAGGAAATGTCAGGAGGAGGGTAATAGATGGAGGAGAATACCAAGGATTGGGGTGGAGTGGATGAAAAAAGAACTTGTGAGAATGGATGCGAGTTAGTGTGATAGGAGATGTCTATTGACATTACATTTTAATTCCTGGAGATTGTATCTGTCAGGGAAGCAAGTATATGGAAGGAGATTCCACAGCTGGGAAGTGCATGAAAAAAAGCTGTTAGAGTAGTAATTGCGGTTACATTTTATCGGTTTCACTGTAAAAGGGTGGGACCTAGTTGCTAATTTAGTAGTTCGTGTAAATTCATACCTAGGGGGCACCAGTGATCTAAGATCATTGGAGCAGAAATAGTCTCAAACCATTTGGATATATCATTCTTTGCATTATATTTTAGCTTATACTCTTGTAGATTTTATTTATTTATTAAGATTTTATAAGTTGAGGAAATATTTTTGCTTTTGATCAATATCAATTTACTTTGTATGGCATTTCCAATTGGGATTTTAGATTAAGCTTTCACTCAAGGAGTGAGTGTTACAGTAAAAAATATATTTGCTTGTATATTCTGAGATGTAATCAGATATGTTGCAAAAAAGAATGTAATTTATTTAAGCTGTAATTAGTAGTGAACTTGGAAGAACATTTTAAATTTTAGTTGTTTCCATCTGATTTTTATTTTATATAATAGTATTATCATTGTTTTTATTTGCAGCTCAAAGACACTCACGGCAATGTAACTATTTGGCATGGAATCCTATCGAGTCAAACTTTGTAAGTAATAAATCTTCAGCAATGAACTGATAAAACCAAATATTGTTTCTGACATCCATTACAAAGATTCTTGAAAAACGATTTACTCTTGCACTTGTAAGATAAACAAATGATCAAATTTTTTTGTATTTTTTCTCTTTGAGTTACATTTTAATACTGACCACAGTAAGCTGAAGATGGTAGCATTTACCCAAGCTTCCCAACAAGGGCAGGATGTGGCACATGGCTGATTTTACCATGAGGCATTCTGAGCATGTACACTTTGGCAAATATTCCACATAGATCCTGCATATGCGATGTTGGGTTTTCGTCTACTTACCCCAGATAAGACTCTGTCTTTGGCATAGCCTCATCTGGGTTCCTCTTTGTTTGAAGGTAGAGAGTTCAATGAAGTCAGAGGTTTGTTGGCTTGATCAAGCTTCAGTGAGCTGCAGATGCCTGCAGAAATAGAATGAAATGAACCTAGTAATGAGGATGTTAAGAAAGAGAATAAAAAAAAAAAAATAATAAAGCATGATTGAGGCTGAAATTTTGGAAATAGCAAACTCTATCTCCAAATTGAAAACCATGTTTCTCAATTTCATGAAGGAAGTCTGGAATCAGAAGTAAACCCCAAAGCAGTCAGGTATAATGTGCTTTGGAAATTAAAAAAAAAAAAAAGATAGTCTTTAAGATCTTCACACATTCAGAAGTATCTCAATTAGATCCATTTTGGTAAAAGTAGTAATGAACACTATTAAGTTCTTTCTGTTCTATAAAAGTCAACTCCTCACAGCCCATTTTGACTTTTGTTATGGTTAGGTGTAATGATAGCATACATATCATCAAAAAAGTCCAGGAAATTACATGCCTTTCCAGTAAAACATTATATACCTTCTATATTTGTGTTAAAGCAGTATATAGCTACATCAATGGAGACTTTTTTTTCTTCTCATCCAATAGAAATTGTTTTTCAAAATCTGATTTCACTGAATGTCTAGATTTGATAGAACTATATCAGTGTACAAAGTTGTACATGTATGGTGAAGATACCAATATCAAACTATTTCTAACCTCATCAGGACAAGGAGACAGTGAGAGCCCTAATCTATTTAATCTCTTCCTAAATTATGCTCTGCACAGAAACAAGCACAAATGTCAAGAAATGGGCACTGGTCCTTTAAGCTTTCCATATGACATCCCAAATGAATTGTCTAATAGAAAACAGCATTCCTGCTTTCCCTTTTGAAGCAAATATATGCTGATGACATACACTACCGGCCATAATTATTAAGCAACTCCAGTTTTTTTTAAAAGAAATGATGTATTTCATACTATTTTTAGTTTTTATTGCCAAGTGGATAATTCTAAATGAAAATAGAATGGTTCTTTTGTTATTATTACTTTGCAAAATTTTACAAGGCAAGGAAGTATAGATGAACTTGTCCAAATCACCCTAAATTTTCTTCATTCTTTCATTGATGAAACTGCAATATAGGTAATTATTAGATATTTATAAATTCATTTGATGCACATGTTATTGTGCAGTATTAAAAACAGAACCATTGTATTTTCATTTACAATTATTCACTTGGCAATAAATACTAAAAAATAGTATGAAATACATTGTTTTTTTAAAACACTGGGGTGGCCTGATAATTATGGCCGATAGTGTAGGTATTCATAGTTGGGATGAGAATTATTCCAAGATAAGTATTCCAAGAAGGAGGACTCAGAATAAACCTTTCCAAAAAAAGAAACTATGATTTGAAATTGGAATGAAAGCAGTAATGGCTCATACCACGAATCTTTTCATCCATGATGTATGAATCAGTTATTACAAATTCAGTATAGGAGTTAGAGAAATTAATATAGAATAGGCTATGCTAGGGGTAGTTTTGATCAACATCACACGTTTCTCTAGTCCTATTCTTAAATAGTCTTGTGAGGTCATGACGTTCATATGTCATGCATGGTGCCAAACTTTTTTTTTTTTTAAATCATATCACCCCGCATGGCAGTAACGCCACTAGTGTGCAGGGGGCTACGTAAGAGTGACAAGATTGGAAAAGAGAAAACCAGAAACCACATCCTAAACAGGGAACAAGGGATGAACCTCTTCACTTGTTCAATAGGTGTGGGTGGAGTGTGAACCTGGCGATAAAGTCCAACAACCAGAGAAGTTTTTGCCAATTTAAAAAACCAAACCAAACGTTCAATTAAGCAAGAGGAAAAAAATAATGACTTTTGAGAATATTTTAAAAGAAAGTTGCAAACCATCCCAGACATGTTACTGCCAGTAAGCTAAAAAATAATTTTTAACTTTTTGGTCAGTCCACGTGATACAGTGAGGGTCGGTTAGTTCAGAAACATCTAAACTGTTGGCTGTATACAACTGCTTTCTCTGATCCTGGATTAAAATGGCTTTAAATGAATTAAGCCTGTAGAATGTTAAATGGTGTTAATGTTTTTTAATAAATGTTCTATGTTCTTTATTTGTTTTTGTTTTAAATGTTAAAATATTTTCTCAGCATTAGACTTGTCATTAGGTCACTGAAAAGCATAAGATTTTACTGTTGAATTATTTATTGCTCTGTTGACATTGCTGATATAAATTAATAGGTCTTTGCCTGTCACTGAAAAGCATCAGGTTTTAGTGTTGAATTGTTTGTTTATTGCTTTGTTGATAGTCCTGATATAAATTAATAGGTTTCTTATTTTATAAGCTGTACACATATAGTATTAAATATATCATTGCATTTTCTAGTTTTATTTGTTAACATTCAGAATTCATAATTTTTTAAAAATAACTTTTTAAAAATGTTTTTTAATTTACTCATTATTTTCTGTACATTCAGTTGGCTGCTGGCCTTGATAAAAACAGACATGATGGGTGCATTGCAATTTGGGATGTAAACAGTAAGGTGGCAGAATCCAGTTTACCTCCAGAACGTATGCGTTATAGCAGCAGTGAGTCATCTGTGATAACTAAACCATATTTAGATATAGGTAAGTAATAAACATTTGACAGTGTTTAACCTTTGTACCCACAAAAAAAAAACTGGGTCAAACAAAACATAATTCTCTTGATACAGCTATTGCAGTATATACTTTTGACTCCTTCGGTAATATTTGTTTTAAAAAGCAATGATTAGAATTTTAATAAAACTTAAATATATGAAAGTGGAAGTATACATTTTCTTTATTCTTGAAAATTGGTTAGAAAGATATTAAATACTATTTATTAGGTCATTTACAAGAATCAATCATATAATAATTATCAATGTATGATAGTTTGTTTCTTGTCCCATCTGTAGTCGGAAGGAAGCTAAATAAACTTAAGTTAGACTAGTCTAGTGTTACTGATTCACGAAAAGTATGACAAAATTCTAGTACATCTGTATTTTATGATCTTTTGTAGATGCTTTTTTTTTTAATCATATCACCCTCTCTGTCATAATAAAGACTGTTGTGTATCTATCTGTAGATTATGTGCAGGGGGCTATGTAAGAGTGAAAAGATTGGAAAAGAGAAAACTGGAAACCACATCCTAAACAGGGAACAAGGGATGAGCCTCTTCACCTGTTCAGTAGTCGTGGGTGGAGTGTGAACCGGGTGATAGTTTAGTCTATCTACTCAAATTGAAAAAAAAAAAAAGAAAAAAAGAGGAGTGAAAGGATTGGAAAAGAGAAAGCCTGAAACTATATCCTAAACAGGGAACAAGGGATGAGATGCACTAGAATTTTGTCGTGTCCAAAATGCAGCAGTACATATCAAGAAACTGAGTGCAAAGGCATCATAAAATGCACGTATTGTAATGAGAACCACCCTGTATCCCCACATCTATGTAAATCCTGGCAAAAAGAAAAATAATTGTGATCAATTATATGAGAAATATAACTTTTTCTGAATCCAGGAAAATTGCTGAAAACACTAGACAAAATATTACAATAAATTATGCAATTGAATCCAAAACCCAACAGCACAGTGATAAAAAATATGATTTCTGTGAATTCACATTAATTTAAGCACTAAAGAAGTTAACTGAAATAATGAAAACTGATACCAACAGGGAAAAGCAATGATTTACATTGTAGCCCATGAAAAATGGAACTGATATACTCAATCAAACTATAGAAAATTTCAACTGGTTAAACTTAAAAATTCAAATCAAGTAAGACAGTGTGACATCATTTTCATTAACACTTTATTATAAAGAACGACATGAGATATTATTCTACCATTCCATTACAAAGAAATAGCTTCTAATGAGACTTGAACTTAGATCTTACAACTTGAGAGCTTATCTTTCAGACATCATAACTAGATTAAGCCTCGTGATTAGCATGAAATAGAAGTTATCACCCTTACACTGGGTTCATTGTTGATTGCAGTTCACTGGAATCCTCTCTATAATAATAAAGAGCATTGTGCATTTATTTGTTTATATATATATATAGAGAGAGAGAGATGGAGACAATAGCAAGGCAGCATTTACTCAGTTCATTCTCTTTACTACCAGTTATGAAAGCTCTTGCTGTGTGTTTGCTCTTTAACTGTGCCTTATTTTATTTTTTACAACAATTATCGCCCTGTTGGCGGGGCATCAGAATATGCCAATTGCACCCCTGCAGAGAGTAAAAGTCTCTCAATGGGGCCACCTGTTGGCCGTGGATGGCAACCCGTGTTGTCTGGGGACAGGATCCTGGTGATTGAGCAGGCCATGGCCCAGGTGCAAAGAGGTCATGGTCCTGCAACACATCACTTTGGCCCTTAGCTGGGCTAGATGGGCGGTCGGAGAGGCCTGATCCAATCAACTGGCTGGTCAGGTCAAGCCCTAACATCTACTCCCAAACATACTCTCCAAAAACATTTTCTACTAAGACTGATGTATCCTACCATACATATCCCCCCACCCCAATAACAAAAGACTACTAGACCATGGAAAGTTATATATAAGAAAACTACTACCAGCTTTCTATGAATAGATGTTAGAAGGCGCTGGCTAAGGGTCAATTGATGGTGCAAGATGCATAGGCCTGGGCATGGCTGCAAGCCATCCAACTGTGCACCTACATTATGGGGCGGTGCACAGGGGTAGGAGACAGGTGCTCCGGGGCTCTCGTGCCGTCGAGTATATTGGAGGGGAAGTTCCTGATCTGTCAGGGCAAATGGGTTTCCCCACTGACAGATCCTGTTTGCAGGCTCCAGCCTGGTTTGGTGGGTGTATATAACCCTCCAATGAATAATATATTATATAGTATGTCTAATAAATATTCCAAATGCTCC
This sequence comes from Ascarosepion bandense, assembly GCA_037127315.1. Classification (NCBI taxonomy): domain Eukaryota; kingdom Metazoa; phylum Mollusca; class Cephalopoda; order Sepiida; family Sepiidae; genus Ascarosepion; species Ascarosepion bandense. Next base: position 76,551 of record JBBBDQ010000363.1, on the reverse strand, counting down.
CATAAAGAATCTCAGTCAGACTCAGAAAGTGAGTTTATTATTACAAAACAATTTCCTCAGTTTATTGTTTTGGAGTCGTTAGAAGAAAAACAATTAACAAAGATATCCCCATTTGTTATTGAAAAAGTACTTTCTGGTGCTATAGTACCAAAGATAGTAAAGAAGCTTAAAAATGGTACGCTACTTGTCCAAGTAGAAAAAAAATCATATTCTGATGCACTTCTAAAAATGAAAACCTTTTCTGAAATAAAAATAAAAGCATATCCACAAAACATGCTGAACAAATCTAGAGGTTGTAGTCAGAAGCACCGAGCCTTCCCTCTGCACTATTGAAGAAATTAAGACTCAGCTAAAAACACAAGGTGTAATAGATGTATGGCGTATTCAAATTAGAAAAGGAACAGATGTCATTGAAACAAACATGTATATATTCACTTTCAACCTCCCCAAAGTCCTGAAGGAATTAAAAATAGGATTTACAATTGAAAGGTCAACCATTACATTCCAAGCCCTCTACGGTGCTTCAATTGTCAACTTTTTGGACACCATAAGGACAGGTGCACGAGACTTCCAACATGCAGAAGATGCAGAGAAAGAGACCTTGACCACCATGGGCAAGAATGTAACAAAAAAGCAAAACGTGTTAATTGTCTTGAAGATCACCCATCAGACTCCAAACAATGTATAATCTGGAAAAAAGAAACAGAGATAACACAATCAAGTTTACACGTAATATATCCTTTTCTGAAGTTAGAAAGATAGTCGAAGCAACTGGTTTATTCCTCACTAAATCATATGCATCAGTTACTAAACCAAAACCCAACAACTTTGAAAAACAAGAATGCCATTCTTGCAAACTCCTACTCAGTAAATTATCAAAACTTACACCAGAAACACTCCTTGCTTTCTTGAAAGAAATTAATCCATTCACTGAACCTGACAAAAACACTGAACCTTCAAGCATGGAAAAACCATCAACATCAAATACCTCTATGGTGGAACAAAAACTTCTTCCCCAGAGGGAAACTATCAAAAAAAAAAATCGATTTTACAGAAGGAATCTAAGTCCCCTCCCCCAAAGAAAGTCACTACTACTCAGGAGCAGACTGTACAGAGATCTTCTAAACAAAGAACTATAGTGGAGAAAAACACCAAAAAAAAAAAAAAAAGATGCACATCTGTAGATTCAGAAGACATGGAAACGGAGAGTATCCCTTCTGTAGAAAACAACCACCTCAATTCTCATAAAGATAAATGGAAATCAAATACATAATATTTAACCATGGCCAGCAAAATGATTCAATGGAATTGCAGAGGTATAAAAGCCAATCTGAATGAACTTTTTCTACTGATATCCAGTCTATGTCCTATAATAATGTTTACAAGAAACTTTTTTAAAACCGTCTGAAAGCATTAAACTCCGCAACTTTTCTGAATACAACCACATTGTAAATAACCCAAGTAGAGCTTCCGGAGGAACATCCATTCTTATCAATAACAAAATAGCACAAAGCCAGATAAATTTACAAACTAATTTACAGGAAATTGCCGTTACAACCACCTTACATAGGACTATCACAGTTTGCTCCATTTATTTACCTCCAAATGACCCTATAGCCGAAACAGAAATAGAAAATCTCATTAACCAACTCCCTTGTCCCTTCCTACTATTAGGTAACTTTAACAGTCACAACACTAGTTGGGGATGCTCAGACACAAACAGAAGAGGAATCATAATAGAAAATGTTATCAACAATAAAACCTATATATATATATATATATATATATATAATAAGAAGAAACCAACTTTTATTCACTCTGCTACAAACACATTCTCAGCAATTGATCTTTCTATAAGTGATCCAAGTTTCTTTATGGATTACGACTGGACTGTTCATGAGGATACATGTGGAAGCGACCACTCCCCAATAACATTAGAACATACTGGCTCTGAAATAATCTCAAAAATACCTCACTGGAACCTTAAAAAAGCCAACTGGAATAAATTCAAACAATTATGCAAATATAAACTTCTACCTGGAAAACATGAGAAAGACCCGATCACCCATTTTACAGATACTATTATTTCTATAGCTGAGGAATGTATCCCTAAAACAACTTCATCAACTAAGTATAACTGGCCTTGGTTTAATGACGATTGTAAAAAGGCTATCAGGCTACGGTGTGCTGCATTAAGAAAATTCAACCACCGACCCACTGCTCAGAATTTAAACCATTTTAAAATATGCAGAGCTAAAGCTTGCCGAATAATGAAAGAAGCCAAACAGGAGTCATGGAAGAGCTTTGTTTCCAAAATTAATAATAACACCAGAAGTAAAACCATATGGAATATGGTGCGGAAAATATCAGGGAAAAACATCAGTTCCCCCCTCAAGCACCTCTGTATAAACAACAACAAAATAGCCCAAAAAAAGGACATGGCCAACCTGCTGGCAGATTCTCTTGCAAAATAACCCGTCATCCAAAAATCACAGTAAAAAAATTCCAGACTATTAAACAGGAATCAGAAAAAAATCAAGCTGAACTTTAAAAGTAATAATGAAGAAGAGTATAATAAACCTTTTTCTATTAATGAACTAAAGGATTCATTAAAGAAGGCTAATAACACAGCTGAGGGACCAGACGAGATATCGTATGAGTTCTTAAAACAACCTGATCAGTCATTGAAGTATTTACTATTTTAATGACTTCTGGAGCAGTGGTAATATCCCTGCCATATGGAAACAAGCCATAGTCATTCATGTAGTCAAACCAGGAAAAGATGCATCTGACCCCTCTAATTACCACCCCATAGCACTAACTAGCTGTGTATGTATGACTCTTGAAAGAATGGTGAATAACAGGTTAACTTGTTTTTTTTTTAAATCAATAAAACAATAACCAGTCTTCAATGTGGTTTCCAAAAACAGCGGAGTACTATGGATAATTTAATAAGACTGGAAACTTTTATTAGGTATGCCTTTATCCAAAAAAAAACATATTACTGCTATTTTCTTTAACTTGGAAAAGGCATATGATACCACATGGAGATATGGTATCATGAAAAATCTCAAAGCTGGACTGATGGGATTATTCATCAATAATTTTTTAAACAATAGATTATTTAATGTCCATGTAGGAGCATGCCTCTCGGACCCCAAGGAACAGGAAATGGGAGTCTCACAGGGGAGTAGTTTATCTGTAACGTTATTTAATTTAAAAAATCAACGATATTGTTGGATGTATAAACCCAGGTGTGGATTGCTCACTGTATGTTGATGATTTTTTTAATCTGCTACAGCTCAAGGTATATCCACATAATTGAGCGGCAGCTTCAACAATGCATTGACAAAATAAGAAAATGTTCAACCAAGAATGGATTTAACAAAACAAAAATGCATGCACTTTTGCCAGCTTAGAAAATTACATCCAGATCCTCGGTTAAAACTGGACGGGTTTCAGATTCCCATTGTAGACCAACATAAATTTTTAGGACTAATACTGGATAAAAAGCTCACCTTTATTCCACACATCAAACACTTAAAAAACAAATGTAACAAAGCTATCCAGCTGATGCAAGTTATTGCCCACACAGATTGGGGAGCTGATAGACAAACTTTACTGAAGTTATATAGATCATTAGTGCGATCGAAATTGGACTATGGCTGCTACATATATGGCACCGCCAGAAAGTCATACACAAAGTCATTAGACACTGTTCATCATCAGGGGCTTAGACTGGCCTTGGGAGCCTTTCGAACTTCTCCCATTGCTAGTCTATATGCAGAAGCCAATGAACCGCCATTATCAATTCGCCGCAACAAACTAGCTTTACAATATTTGACCAAAATCCTCTCTTACCCATCCAATCCTGCCTACAACTGTATTGTAAACCCATTATATCACCCTCTCTATGATAGAAAAAAGAAAACAATTAAAACATTTGGCCTAAGAATGAAAGAAATCATCAGAGAATCCAATATAAACCTGGAACAAATTCACAAATCACTCATTTCAGAAAGCTCTCCATGGGAAATCATCCAACCAACAGTATTGCTAAATATCACCAAATTCCCTAAATCAAAGACTAACCCTACTGATTGCTATGAAGAACTGAACAAGATTGTCAATAGTTTCCCTTCCTATAAACATGTATACACAGATGGATCGAAAGAAGGTGAGAAATGTGGAGGCTGTGCCCTACTAGATAACGTCACAGAAAAAAGACGTCTACCCGATGGAGCATCAATTTTTAGTGGTGAAGCCACAGCTGTTGAGCTGGCACTTGATCTAATCACTGACAATGTAAGTGACAGCTTCGTTATATTCTCTGATTCACTCTCTGTACTATTGTCCATCCACAACAAGAATCTCAATAACCCGATTATCATTAAACTTTTAAATTGATTAAACTTTTAAATTGATTAAACGTGATGAACAAAACCAAGAATATTGTCTTTTGTTGGATCCCCAGCCACATTGGCATTCGTGGTAACACGAAAGCGGACATGGCTGCAAAGGAGTCTCTGAGAGAGGATATCTTCAATATGAAGGTCCCATTCACAGATCAAAGGCCTGCAATAAAAAGATATATTCAACTCAAATGGCAAAAATGTTGGTCGACCTGTCAGAACAACAACTCTTCAAAATTAAACCAAATTTGTGAGTGTGGAGAGGTGCATTAAGGAAATCCAGAAAGGAAGAGGTAGTACTGTCTCGAATTAGGATAGGACACACCTTTTTTTACCCACTCCTGGCTGTTAAGAGCAGGAGATCCACCCAAATGCTCTAAATGCCAGATGAATAATAGCATAAGACATATACTAATTGATTGTACAGACCTGGCAAAAATTCATCAACAGTTTTATAAAGTACAGAACTTAAAATCTTTATTTGAAAACATCAACATTGACAAAATACTAGCCTTCCTTTGGAAAATTGACCTATTTAATAAAATTTAACTTTATTATATAGCTTCAACATAGACATATAAACTATAACATTTCCTGCTAGCTATGGGTAAAATAGCATGCTGTGTTCTGAATAAGCCTGTTTTCAGGGAATAAATGTCATTTAAAATAAAAATACGCTTCCGGCCTTAAATGACCCTTTGATAGGCCATTAAACAGGAACAAACAAACATACAACAATTATGTTGTTGAGTAGTGAAGAAAATATATATCCTCTCTGTTATAATAAAGACTGTTGTGTATCTATCTATAGATTATTTACTCTAACAATAAAGAAAATTACAACCTTGCTTTTACTTTTAATTATTAGATCATATAAAAAAAAAATCTCACAACTCAGTAGATGGTTCAGACAAAATTCACTATGAATTTCTAAAAAACTTGCCAAATATCAGAAATTCTTTCATTAAAATGAAACATTGAACAATTTTTTTTTTTATTTAGAAAAAGTTTGATACTCTATGGACATATTGTATCATGAAAGACTGAAATGAAATAGGTCTTAAAGGAAGATTACCAATTCTTATCAATAACTTCCTGAGAGAATGAACCTTTAATATTTGTGTTAGCACCACTCTCTCAGACCTATATGAACAAGAAATGGATGTCCTTCAAGGAAGCATTATTATTGATAAGTCTTCAACATCAGATTAAATGGCATTATTAAATGTTTGAATGTTGGAATTGAGTATTCACTGTATGCAGATGACTTTCTAATATATTACAAATCAAAAAATATCCATACAATTGAATGGCAACTTCAACACTGTCTCAATAATGTAAACAATTGGGCTACAAAAAATAGATTCAGATTTTCCAGACAAAAACTCTTTTGCTAACTTTGAAAGCATCACCATAATCCAGAATTGGAAGTGTGAAATAGAGAAAGGTAAGACATCAGAGAGGTTGACGTCATATAATAGCTCCTCCCAAGAAGAGGGAGAACCTTTCATGATTGGAAGTGTGAAACAAAGAAAGAGGACTTTAGGATATTTGTATAAAACCCCTTATGCGTCCTCACCACACCTATAAAAAGGGACAACAGGCCTCGGCTCCAGTACGCTTTTTACAGGTGTATGCACAGACTTATTTCTATGTACATGTGTGTATATATGTGTGTGTGTGTGTGTGTGTGTGCATAGATATGTTTATATGTAGGGATATATATATATATATATATATATATATATATATATATATATTCTTATGTTTGTAATGGATTTATGGTCACTCATTCTGCCCAATGAACTTTTTCTTGCCTTGACATATCTATCTATCTATACATACAGACTCAACAATCTTTATTATAATAGAGAGGATATCAATCACAGGAGTACATTAATAAAACAATTCTTATTCTACCATGTAAGTAAAGATGGAAGCAAAGTTTGATAGAAGGGAAAAAAAGGGTAAAAATATCTTGAACTTGTAAAAAAAAAAAAGGTCGGGGTACAAGTCTGAAACTGAAAAAAAATCCCCTGGTGTAGTTGTCCTGCTGAGAAAGATAGACAAGATGAAATTGAAGGATGATTGGCAAGGAAAGGGATCATGGAAGGTGAGCAAGGAGTGACAGAATCATGGAAGGTGAGCAAGGAGTGACAGAATCATGGAAGGTGAGCAAGGAGTGACAGAATCATGGAAGGTGAGCAAGGAGTGACAGAATCATGGAAGGTGAGCAAGGAGTGACAGAATCATGGAAGGTGAGCAAGGAGTGACAGAATCATGGAAGGTGAGCAAGGAGTGACAGAATCATGGAAGGTGAGCAAGGAGTGACAGAATCATGGAAGGTGAGCAAGGAGTGACAGAATCATGGAAGGTGAGCAAGGAGTGACAGAATCATGGAAGGTGAGCAAGGAGTGACAGAATCATGGAAGGTGAGCAAGGAGTGACAGAATCATGGAAGGTGAGCAAGGAGTGACAGGAATCATGGAAGGTGAGCAAGGAGTGACAGAATCATGGAAGGTGAGCAAGGAGTGACAGAATCATGGAAGGTGAGCAAGGAGTGACAGAATCATGGAAGATGATAAAAGATAACAAAACAATATAATAAAGATAAATAATAAAGTTAATGTTAAAAAAAATTATTTTTATTTAATAGACTGGAATTCTTTTTTTTTTTTGTATTTAGAATAGTTAATGCAATTAGCCAATAAATATGAAAATTCATAATAAACACAGAAGTTATTGTTTTTCTTTTCTTTGCAGGGATGTCTGAATCTAGCATATCATTTTGTTGGAAACCTGGAGAGGCAAAGACATTTGTGACAGGAATGAGTAAATGTCTTCGAGTTTATGATATGCGTGGTTAGTAAACCCTTAAATATATGTTATCATTTTTATACAATATAAATTTATTTGTCAAAAAGTTTTGTTTCAAAAATGGAATGTTTGTTATTGATGGCTTAATAGTTCTAAATGAATGATCAGAAATATTGCAAGCTTAACTTTGAAGTAGCTATATTTTATCAGTTTAATATCAACTAAAAGAGATGTCTTGCATTGCTCGGGCAAAAAATAACTTTAACTGTAACAGCATAAGAAAGATTTTCTTATACAACAAATGAAGAAAAAATGTTGAGTTTCTTTTTTTTTAATGTTCAACTTATTTAAGGCTCAAGAGCCACTTGTGGTAGTGGGGGAACTGAAAGTGTTTTTTGTGTGTGTGGAAAGAGTAGGTATCCCAAACTATTTTTATTTTCAATATATCTAAAAGATTTTCATGCAGACATATAGAACTTGACAAAACATGAAAAATGGTATCAGATTAAGCTTGCTAACTCAACTAGCAAACAAGTTATGACTGTTGAAAGTTCATTGACTTTTCTGTCTTGAGTGCGATTGATACCAAGTAGCCCATTTTAACAGTACATATGTAAATATACAGGCTTCAAACAAGTGAAAAATCATTATAAATGCAATGTCATTGTGTCATAAAAGAAAGATAATACTACTGAAATTAAAACATATTAGGTCAGACCATCCTAAACAGTAGGGATTACATTTTGTTCTAAAATCAGTGCAAAAATGAGACAGGAAGGTAATTTGATCATTCATATAAATTTCAATTCTATAGTCAAGTCATTGAAACTTTTTGATATGTTTCATGATATCTTAGAGGTTAAGCTTTTTCACAGGAGTACATCAGTAAAACAAGTCTTATTTCACCATGTAGATACAGGTTGAAGCAAAATTTGACAGTCAGTAGGGCAGGGTAAAAATATACCTTCTTGAACTTGCTGTTAAAAAAAAAAGTATCTGATTGGTGTACGAAACTGAAACTTTGAAACTCTATTATTTTATTATTTTGTCTATAATATTACAATTTTTTCTCATAAATTTATTTATTTATTTTTTAAAAATTTTTGTAAATTTATATAATTTTTTACTTATTCAAAAAGAACTGACAACATCAAAACTTTGAAACTTGTTATACAAAAGGAATGTTTATTGATAAACCTTAAAATTCAATTTCTATATATATGAGGAAAAATTACAATTATTCAAAATGATGAAAAAGACCTTCTGAGCAATTTGAACAGCCCCACTGCATTTTCTCTCTGAATGGTGATTTGCAGTCTGAATTTTTTATAGGCTTCTATAACAAATATTTCTGAAACATTTCAGATTCTATTATCACTTGAAACTGGCATTAAACGATCTTAAGACAAAAGTTGATTCATCCTGTACAATATTATTCACCAAAGGCCATTGGAAATAATAGTTTTTACCTTTAGTTAGAACTAGAAACTTGATTATTGCACTGGATGGAGATGTAATGTCAATGACTTGGCCAAAGTAAAAACTGGAATCATAGTATACGGAAACCCATTGGCCTCGTCTTTCATATCTGAAGATTACTTAAGATGGTTTCTTTTTCATCATATCTACCAGACTTAGTCACTGGGTTTTCAATTTCCTGTGATGTAATTTCAATGGTAGTGAGCTAATCAGCTACAAAAATGTATCATGGGAAGATTCTAAAAATAGGCTCTCAAGTCATTTTTTGTTTTACTGGCTCAAATATTCTTGGCTGTGTTAAATGCTTGTTGAACATGCTTCATCAATCTTGATTGTTCCATTCTTGTATTAAGATAGCATTTACAGAACCATGGAGAAAACCTGCAAGTAAAAACATAATTCTTCTATCACAAAAAAAAAAAAAATAGGAAAAAAAAGAGTGCTCCTTAAAGGTTTTAGGAATTTTTTTTTTGTTAAAGCATCTTCAAAACCTGTGAGCTCTTCACCTATTTAAGTGCTTTCCTCATTCACCTCATAGTCCTTAAAATGATAAAAGTTATAGAAGTTGAGCCAACTAAAATGAGACCTCACCAGAACTGCACTCAGATTACTGGGTGTTGCTGTCAACCCATTAAGCCCTCCTAACCTAATTTCCACATTCTTTTCATCATATAATGTTTGTAACTGCATCAGCAACCTTTTTGGACATTGAAAGGAATTTAAGAGTTTTCTTCAGCTTGTCTCTTTTACTTAAAATCTCTCATGACTTAATTGATCATCAATTGATTTTTAAATATTCATTATCATGCAAAATTTAAGAATCTAAAAAGTGTTTTCCATTCCAGGAATGGAAAACACTTAAAAATATAGATACCTGTAATATAAGGAAAAGTAGAAATAAAAAAAAAATTCTTTTTACAAAAAAATTAAAGTGTTAAATTTTATAAGCTTAGGCTTTTGTGTTATCAAGAAAAAATACAACAATAAAAAATCTACATAAAAGTAAATGAAGTGTAAATTTTAAAGTTATGTTCTTTTTTTTAATGACAATGTTTGCTCTTGAATTGTTGTTGAATTTAGGTGTTAAAATTTAATTAAAAATATGTTTAATAGTAAAAATTAACATAAAATAAAAACATACTTTTAAAGTTAAAAAGGTAATACTTACTGATTACCAAAAATTATTTTGTAAGAAATAAATTTGGTAGAAAAGTAAAAACTATTTTCCTAGAAAGATATCCATTTAAAAATTCAAATTAAAATAGAAAAAAAATAAGTATAGCATAATTTTATTTTTGTGAACTTACAATAGTAGTTCAACTGAAAAAAAAATAACCTGTTATTTTATTTTCAAGTTTAATCACAAATAATTTAAATAAATGTTCAGTTTAATCTATGAAATTAGGAACTAATCCCCAAAATTTGTTAATAATTAGTAAATAAAATAGACATTTTTAAAATTACAATATTTTATTTAATTTTTTGCACACACTAATTTCCTAGCTATGGGGAAAAAAATGAGAAAGTTCAGAGATTATTTTTGTGTATTGTTGATGGTCATGACAAAGCTGTGTAAATTTGTTAGAATTATGGGGTCCTCTTTTTTTGCCTACTTCAGTTAGGATAGTTACCTTGATGAGATATGGGAAAAGGCACTTGACAATTCTATTGCATGACTTTTTGGTGTGGGTTGAGATTTCTGTGAAGCATAATGGGCATCACAACTTCTAATTTAAACTTGTGAGAAGGGACACTAGGTAGCTCACAAGAGTTGAGGAAACAAATTACGTTATTAGCAATCTGTAAAGTGACTATAACTTGTGCAGCTGAGCCTTTTCAGGAATCTGTTGCAGCAAGTTTTTCTTCAGTTGCATAAGTCTTTGGAAAAACAATGCTTTGCTTACAGATCCACTGGTAGTTTACTAGTATTGTGACATTTTTACTTCATTATCTTTTACGTGTTGTATCCCTTCAGGCCTATCAAGTAGGTCTCATACTGCTTTCCCCTGTCTTTCTTTCCCTCTAGCCATCCTGTGAGTATTAAATTCTCCAGGCCCTCCTTCCTCATTACATGTTCCAAAAACCTCATCTGTTTCTTCCTTATGTTATGCATGAGTTTTCACCTTGTTCCCATCCTTTCCAACACCCCGTTGTTAGTCATGTGCTCAGTCCATGGTATCCTCACCATCCTTCTGTAAAACCACATTTTTGTGAGAGGGAAAGATAGACAGGGAAAAGCAGTGTGAGACCTACTTGATAGGCCTGAGCAAATGGATGGTAGAAGGGTTTTGGGAGAGATATCAAGAGAAAGAATTTTGAGTGATTAGAGACAGAGCCAAGTGGAAGTCCATGATTGCCTGTCCTGAAGAGACATGGTACATGAATAATAATAATAATCTCTTCAGGGCATAGGTGATCACATCTTCTTGTCTCTTGTAGCACTTAATAAGTTTTGTCTTTTTGTTATTTCTCCCAAACCCTCTTCTACCATCCATTTGTTTAAGCTCATCAAGTATGATACGTGCTGCTTTCTTCTGTCCCTCTTTTTTGCAATATGTCTTGTGCATATCAGGTTTTCCTAGCCCTCTTTCCTCACATGTCCCAGAAATTTTAACTGTCTCTTTCTGATGTTAAGTATGTTTCCTTTTTGTTTCCATTTTCTTCAAAACCTTGTTGTTGCTAACATGTTCGTTCCAGGGTATCTTCGGCATCCTTCTGTACAACCACATTTCTGTTGCTTCAAGTCTATTCTTCATCTTTGAGGAGATTGTGCAGCATTTTCTGCCATACAGGAGGACAGATATCATGTTCAGTGCTCTTTTCTTTGTTTCTGACAAAATTTTTCTGTCTTTTAATTCTCTGCTTAGTTTTTGGAATGTATCTTTGGCTATCCCATTAAATAGCTGAAAAAAAAAAAGTTTAATCTCTGAAAATTTTAGAACATTTTTGTCAGAAAATGTTTTCCAGATGCTTTTGTTTAACACATTCAATTTCAAAGGACATTAATAATTTTCTAATATTTTACTTGTTAAGTACCAAGGAATGTTCATTTTGTAATATCAGAACTTTGAATTTCAAACTTTATTTCATTTTCTCCTCCACATACTTCTATGACTTTCCAGTATTTAGTCTCAGAAATCCCTTTGTTCTATTCTTGGTCAACATGCATCAGATATTATTGAAATGCTGTCTCATTTTTACCAGATTTCATTGTGTTTGCTTATTTCATTTTTGTTTCTATTTCAGAACCTAGCAAACCTCAGATCTCCACACAAACCAAAGGACTTTATGGTGTTACAATTGATCCGTTGTTTCCTGAAAGAGTTGTATCTTTCACCGAGGTAAAATTTATTTTCTTTTTTACACAACATTGTAAAGTTATTTTTCATGATTGATCACACTATGATCAATGATATAAATCCAAGCTCTGTTAGAAGTTAATATTGAGTAATAGGTGTGTTATCGAAAGTTGAGTGAGTTTGCAAAGGTAACACTTACACAGCTAGTGGGCTGTGAATTATGCCCCTGGTAACAAGAATGTGTGGACAGTGTAATTGACAGTGACTTGGAATGAGAAATCAGAGAATCAAGTTCAAATTCCAGTTGGGTTTGTTCCAGTCACTTACATGCAAATGCTCTTGAGAAAGGTATGAATCCATCGCCTCCTCCCAGGTAAGGATTAAATAATAGGACATGTCTAGAAAAATTATAGTTACTAGTGAAGTCTTATTATATGAACATTTCCTTTAATAATAATTTAAAAATAATTTAGCAGATGATGTTTTATTTATGGTAACTGGTTTTTTTGTCGATTGCCTTAGTTAATTTCATCATTTGATGCTGTGTGTCTGGAAAATAGTGTTTTATCACAGTCACCATCATTTCTAGCACTTTTGGCTAAGTTCAAAGTGTAGTATCTGTTCATATCCACTTAATCTGATTCTCTCTCTTTCTCTCTAGCCCTGTTGGCGGGGCTTCAGAATACGCTGACTGCCCCCCTGCAGAGGGTAAAAGCCCCTCAATGGGGCCACCTGTTAGCCGTGGGTGGTAACCCGTAATGCCTTGGGATGGGATCCTGGTGGTTGAGGGTCTTGGAGGTCAGGGTTAATTACCTCCACTTCCCAGCACACCACTTCGGCCCTTACCTGGGCTAGACGGGTGATTGGAGAGGCTTGATCCAACCAATTGGCCAGTCAGGTCTAGCCCTCACACCTACTACCAAATAAATCCACATTGAATCGAAAGACTGACATATAATTAAATATAAAAAACATAAACCAAACTCATTTTCCTCATAGGGAAAAGAAAATTAAAACAGGTTCTAACAACTTAACCAAAGAAGTAGACATTAGAAGGCGCTGGCTGAGGGTCAATCAACATGTGATGATCATAAACCCGGACATGGCTGCAAACAAATATCTTGTTCACATAAGTTTTAGGGTGTGCACCAAGTATTACAACAGGTGCTCTGGGAGACTCACATGATTGAGTATACTGCTTAGTGTAGCTCTAACCTGTCAAAGCGAATGGGTTTCCTCCTTGACAGGTCCCAACAATGTGCTCCGAGGTGGGTGGAGAGCACTAGCAGCAAAAAACCAAAATAAAACTAATGGCCAATATTAATAAAAACCCAAGCGAACTCTTTCAGATATAGAAAATGAAATCAACCTAGAATCTGATTCCAACTTCCAAAGATTCTATGTAATAGAATCAATAGAGGAAATTCCTTTATCAAAACTATCTCCATTCCTCATAGAGAAAATAATCTCTGCTAGAACTACACCAAAGACTATTAAAAAATTAAAAAATGGGACTTTATTAATAGAGATAGAAAAAAAACAAAAACAAGCAGAGACAGTGATAAAGATGAATACTTTCCATAATATAAAAGTCAAGGTATACCCGCATGAGAGACTAAACACCTCAAAAGGGGTGATATGAAATAGGGAATTATCCCTATGTACAACAGAAGAGCTGAAATGTGCCTTAAAACCCCAGCAGGTAATTGGCATCAAAAGAATCACAATTAAAAAAAATGAAAATATAATAGAAACAAATACATATATTCTAACATTTAATAGCCCCTAGATACAAAAAGACTTAAAGATCGGCCACATGATGGAAAAAGTGGAGCAATTTGTCCCCAACCCATTAAGATGCTTCAAATGTCAAAAAATACGGATATCATCAAGATAGATGTATGGGCCGCCCAACATGCACAAAGTGTGGAACAATGAACCCAAACCACACAGAAGAAAAATGCACCGGAGAATACAACTGCGTAAACTGCAAGGAAAATCATCCAGTGTACTACAAAATTACTGGAAGAAAGAAAAAGAAATACTAGAAATTAAACACAAAAGAAGTATATTTTTCCCTGAGGCTAGAAAAATAGTAGAGGGACTACACAAGAACCAATCATATGCCAGTGTAACATCCGTATCAAATCAAAACCAAACTAACCAACATGATAAATACAAAGAACTTATAGGAAAAATAATTAACCTAGGACCTGCAGACTGGCTAAAGTTTCTAGAAGAGATAAAATCAATATACACAAATGAAACAAAACCAAAAAATTCAGAACAGCAATTATCAACACCCACAAAACAAACACTAATAGAAGAAACAAAAGCCACATCTTCGTACAAAAACTCTAACAAAAACCAGACAAATAGGAAGAAACAAAACAAAGAACTTAATGCTAACAATGTAAAGGTGGTAAACAAATTTCTACCCCCTCAATAAACCAGAACAAGAATATCCTGAAAATAGCCATGGAAAAAATAAAAATCAAAAAGACTCAGAATCTCATGGAAGAAGCCAGTCAAGTCAGCAAACAACCACCAAAAATAGATCCAAGAGCAGAGTAAAATCCCCCGCAGAGAAAAAAAAACAAATTGAGAATCACACACAAACAACAGAGAACAACCATTCGTCTATGGAAAAGATAGAAACCTAAAAATAACTGAAGAGAGAAATCTAATCCTGCAAAACCCCACAAAACATTGCAAAACAAAACTCCTACAATGGAATTGTAGAGGACTAAGACCAAACTACGAAGAAATATTAGAAATCATCAACAAACAAAATCCCTCAGCAATCTGTTTACAAGAAACACTACTCAAAGAAAGTCATAAGTACAAATTCAAAGAGTACAATATGTACGACAAAACCTACACATCACCAACAAACAATAAACCAAATGGAGGCGTGTCCATATTGATAAAAAAACTATACCTCACATAACCCTCCAGTTAAATACTACACTTCAAGCAATAGCACTAACAGCTACTCTACACCGCGAAATAACAATATGCTCCATATATATCCCACCAAATCAACAAATAAAGTAAAACGAAATAGAAATACTGATTAATCAACTCCCATCCCCTTTCATAATAATGGGAGACTTCAATGCACACAGCAACCATTCGGGAAATAATCAAAACAATAACAAGGGTTATATAATAAATGAAATACTATCAACAACAAATTTATGTATATTAAATAATGGCAAGAGTACCTACATGCATCCAGCCAACAGATCTATGTCTGCAATAGACCTATCAATATGTACTCCATCCATCTATATGGAGTTTGATTGGTATGTACTAGAAGACCAACATGGAAGTGACCATTACCCTATCATACTTAGAAGTAATAAAAAATTCCAGAGGAAAAAGCCCCGAAATGGAAACTACACAAAGCTGACTGGGTAGCATTTGCCAACCTATGCAAAACAGATTGATGTTAATATTCTAAAAAAAAGAAGGCCCACTAAAACATTTCACACAAACATTAAACAATATTACTGCCAAAACAATACCAAAAACTTCAACAAACCCCACTAAAAAAAAACAAATCCCTGGTTTAATGAAACATGCAAAGCTGTTAAAGTAAGAAAAAAAAAACACTTAGAATATTCAATCAAAACCTTACAGCAATAAACTTACAAAAATATAGAGACGCATGTGCCAAAGCAAGGTACAAAATAAAACAAAATGAGAAAGCATCCTGGAAAGCCTACATTTCACAACTAAATAACCAAACCCCAATTAAAAAAACATGGAATATAATAAGAAAAATAGAAGGAAAAGAAACACAAAACACCATAAATTATTTAACCAAAACTGATGGAACAAAATGCATAAAGAAAAAACAAGTAACTAATCTACTAGCTGAAGAATTTTACAAAACTTCATCAAATAAACAATATTCAGCAACATTTCAAATATACAAAGAAACAGCAGAAAAAGAAAAACTCAATTTTACATTCAACAACGAGGAAATATATAACACACCATTTAACATAGAAGCATTGAAAAGGGCAATAAACAAAAGTAGAAATACTATTCCAGGCCCAGATAATATACATTATCAATTCCTAAAACAATTACCAGAATCATCTCTAAAAGTACTACTAGACATATACAATCAAATATGGGATACAGGAAAAATGCCAAAATCCTGGTTTGAATCAATTATTATACCAGTTGTTAAAACAAATAAAGTTCCAACTAACCCAACCAGCTACAGGCCTATAGCTCTAACCAGCTACCTTTCCAAAACTATGGAAAGAATGATAAACAACCGGTTAATGTGGTACCTGGAAAAAACAACCTCCTATCCAAATACCAGAGTGGCTTTAGACATAAGCGAAGTACAAATGATCAGATAATACGACTTGAATCCTTCATCTGAGACGCTTTTGTACGTGGACACCATGTGGTGGCGGTATTTTTTTGACATCCAAAAGGTATATGATGCAGCATGGAGATATGGGATCTCAAAAGATATACACAATATAGGAATAAGAGGAAATATGGCAATGTTCATACATAACTTCTTATCTCACAGATATTACAGAATAAGACAAGGAAACACACTCTCAGATCGATATGAACAAGAAGCAGGAGTATCGCAAGGGAGTGTACTATCCATTACCTTATTCTTAGCAAAAATCAACAACATAATACAAATGGTCGCCACAGGATTTGAAAAGTCACTATTTGTAGATGACTTTTCAATTGCCTACTTCAATCACCAAACATGCCAACAATAGAAAAGCAGATACAACACTGTCTGAACAAAATAGAGAATTGGACTAACAAAAATGGATTCAAACTAGCCAAAAACAAAACTTTGTATCCATTTTTGTAGAAAACAAAAATACCACCTTGATCCGCAACTCAAAATACATGGAGAACTGATTCCAATGGTACAATTTACAAAATTTCTAGGACTTACACTAGACAGCAAGCTTAACTTTAAAGTGCATATCAATAACTTGAAACAAAAATGCCTAAAAGCAATAAAAATCTTGAAAATAATATCAAAACTGGACTGGAGAGCAGACCAGGATACAATGTTAAAAATATATCATGCACACATCAGATTAAAATTAGACTATGGATGCATTATATATATCTCCACTTGTAAATCCTATCTCAAAAAATTAACAACTATACAAAATCAAGGATTAAGGCTTAGTTTGGGAGCATATTGAGCCTCACCCATGGAAAGCTTATATATAGAAGCCAATGAACCCCCTCTACACCTAAGATGGGAAAAATTAGCAATACAATATGCAATAAAACTAAGTAATTCAAACATTCCAACACATGAGAAAACCTTTAACTTACAATATACAAACTTTTACACCAGCAAATCAAAAAGCATACCCTATTTTGGGCATCAAATTAAAGAAATAATAACTCAAATCAATGAAAACCCTAATAGCATAGCCACACACATGATAAGCAACAGACCACTATGGACATTGAAAAAGCCAAGCACTGATCTAACTCTTGCTAAACATAAGAAAAACAATATAAACAACCTAATAAATAGAAACAACTTTGGAGAACTCAGGGAAAGATATCTGTGATACAAAGAGATATACACAGATGGAGCTAAAACAACAAAAGGAACAAATGCAGCATGTACAGATGGACAAAATTACCTCCAAATAAGACTTCCTATCGACACATCAATATACACAGCGGAACTACAGGCCATCAAAAGGGCGCTTGAACTAATTAAAAACAACAATGGGAAAAAGTTTTATATATACTGATTCTCTATCATGCATTTTAGCCTTGAGAGGAGAAGAAATCGAGCAGCCCTATATAATAGACATAATGAACGAATACAACAAAATGAATGAAAAAGGGAAAATGATCGTCTTAGCCTGGATACCAAGTCATATTGGTATACCAGGCAACGTAAAAGTAGACAAACTAGCTAAGGAAGTTTTATGCAGGAATATAACGAACATCAAAATTCCATACACAGATTTCAATAGAAAAATAAAGGAGCACAACAGAAGGAAGTGGCAATCAGAATGGGATACATGCACCCAAATTAAACGACATGAACATCAACCTACAATTAAAAGAGAAAACAAAAAAGTAATAAAAGGACGAAGAGAAAACATTTTTCTGAACAGAATTAGAATTGAACACACTAAACTAACACACTCACACTTGCTTGAGGCTACAGAAAAGCCCAAATGCACATTCTGCAACCAGCAGATGACGATAAAGCACATATTAACGGAATGCCGGAAATACAGAGATATCCGTAACAAATACTACAAAGTAAATGGAATCAAGGAATTATTTCATAAGGTGACGCCACACAAGATTATTGAGTACTTAAAAAACTCAACTCTTTAAATTACTTTAAACAATCCTGATAAAAGCCTTCAAAGCAACCAAAAAGCTAAAGACATAACTTTGAAAGTAATTAAAAATTTGTGCAGCCCAAAAGTTTAAAAAAAAGTCCCTGACCTTAAATGACCCTGTAGCGGTTGATAGGCCGTTAAGCAAACAATCAATCAATCAATCAATCTATCTCTATCTCTCTCTCTCTCTCACTCTCTATTTCTAACTTATACCTTCTTTCTTTTTTCATTTTCACACTTATTTCTCTAATTTTTTTTTCCATCAATCTATGTAGCTTTTCAAAAATGAGAATAAATATATATGTCTATATTTCTGACATGAGGTATTTACATTATTTACATTGTTTAGACTGTTGTCATCTTTATTGTCATAATCACAACATTTCAGCCGTTGCATACTCTGACCTTCTTCAGATGACTGGAATTTTGAACTGAAATATTCAACTCAAAATTTCCAGTCACTTGAAGACAGTGTGTACAATGGCTGAAACATTGTGAATATAATAAAGATGAAGACAGCAGTCCAAACAATGTAAATATATATATATATATATTTCACCCTCTTTCCACACAATCAAAACAGAATAGTCCATTATTTATGAAGTATTGGCAGGATGTAATGGCTGTGCGAAAGGAGGGACAAGCCCAGTGACAATAAGTCAGTTAAGTCAGTGATACACTCTTAGGTGATCATGTCTCGAAAGAGACATGACTAACTAGGTAGAAAATTATCCTGCAGTAGGTTGCCATTTCTTTCTGTGGTAGATAGGTTGCCAATCAAAGCTATAGAACCCAATCTGTCATGCTAATCAACTCATAGGTAGGGGGAGAAGAGCTGGATCAATACCTTTCCCAAGGATATTTGTGCATATGTGAATTCAATGAATTGAACTCTAATTTGAAGTTGGCTCTCTGAGTTCTCATTCTGAGCTGATATCCATTACACCACACAGAATGTGAATTGTATTCTTAAAAACTTGTCAATACAATATTCACTCTCAAAAAATTTACAATCTAAAATATGTTTCAACTTTAAATATAAGTGCAGAAACTTACAACAAAGTATTTGTAATGTGCATGTTTGGTAATGCAAGAAAGAAATTACACAATTGTGTTTATAATAAAAACACTTTCTGATGGGTTGGTCTTTTTAAAACTACTAGGATGTAAAAAAGAAATGAAATCTGATAATAGGCAGGCTGTAGTTTTAATATTTTCATGTATTTTATGCACTCAGCATAAGGCCTTAATAAAGTGTTTCATAATTTTCCCAATGCATAAAGAAAAGTCTTTTTCAAAATGTTTTTTTTTTTGTTCACCTTATAGACACCTGAACAAATAGTTAACCCTCTCAGCATACCTCCATATGTATATGCAGCCATAAAATGGTTGGAAGGATTTTTAATGAGCATGCTACACAAAAGTCATACAACGTGACTCCTTTTTATAATAAACCATGTGGTCACGATACTTTTGTGTGAATGCACCAGCTGAAAATAATTTAAGTTTGAGACATTCTTGGGAGTTCCTGTTTACAAAATGAATAGAGTTTGTGCCTTGACATAAATATTCTTGGTAAAAACCAATTCTATTGACAGTTGTGCCCTTAGTCCTGAAGTTTTTCTGAATGGAAGTTGAGCATAGTCATAAATATTTACCACTTTATAGTTTGATGGCTGACTCAGGGGTGAAGAAACTAATTGTGTTTGTTGCTTGATTTCATTTTTTTTCTCTGAAAAGATGGATTTAGCAAGTAGCCAGGAAATTCACATGACCTTATTCTTGATAAGAATTTTGAAATTATCATGAAGGACCAAATTGAAAATGACCTCTTACATTTCCTCAAAGAACAGCAGCCCTTCAGTATATGTGATTAGCTATTTTTTTCTGGTGGTAAATTAAAAAAAAAAAATGTAATGTGTTGCTTACAAAAAATGTTGGTTTTATCTAAACTTATTTATAAATGGAACTTTGTGTGTGTCTGTCCATTACCTATAGACTCCAAAACAGCTGAACCGATTTTCTTGAAAATTTACACAGTTGTACTATAAGCATCTGAAAGTGTTCTTAGCTAGGTTTTGTGTTGAGGTACCCCCGATAAATATCGAATCAATAATCGAAAAAATCGGGTTATAGAAGGAGTTGTCCGATTTGAATCAAATTTTATACACTCATAGACAAAGACATAAGAAACGATATTCAGAAGTTCCAAGGTTGCAGTTCTTACAATATTGCAGAAAATCTATTATATATATATATATATATATATATATATATATAAAAGGCAAGATGTTTGTGTGTGTCTGTTTATCTGCCTGTATGTCCTTTATTTTTATCCGATTCTCACCAAACTTCACACAAATATTCTTTAGGCAGAGTCTGAGCTCCAGGACCATGGATTAGTTTTAAAGCTTTCATTAAACCCGACCAACGCCGAGCTATACTGCTAGTTAAATATAAATTAAGTATTTGTTTCATACTTCTGAGATCAGGTAGTATTTACATTATTTATATTGGACTGTTGTCTTCATCTTTATTGACATATTCATGACATATTGGCTGTTTTTATGCTCTGGACTTTTTCAGGTGCTTGGAATTTTGAACTGTACTCTTTATTTCAATCATTGGGTTATGTCATTCTCATTCCATATGCCATGCCACTACTGGATATCTTATCTCCCTTTAACTCAGCTCTAAAATATATTTGTTCACCACTGCTTTGGCCAACTATTGAACTCACAACTTTTCGGGTCAAGTCACAGGATCTTGACATATAGTCCAGTGGATAAAAGCATTGGTTTGATCCAGTGACCCGATCCAAAGTGTTGTGAGTTCAATACCTGGCTACAGCAGTAGCAAACAAATAACTTTGATAGTTGAGTTAAAGAGAGATAACTACAAGTCATCTGGAAGTGGCATGGTACATGGAATGAGAATGATGTACCCTAGAAATTTGAAATTTTAAGTGCCTGAAGAAGGCCAGAGCATACAATGGCTAAAATGTCATGAATCTAAACTTATTTATAAATGAAACTTTGTGTGTGTATCCGTTACCTATAGACTCTGAAACGGCTGAACTGATTTTCTTGAAAATTTACACAGTTGTACTATAAGCGTCTGCGAGTGTTCTTAGCTAGGTTTTGTGTCAAGATACCACCGATAAATATCGATAATCGAAAAAGTCGGGTTATAGAAGGAGTGATCAGACTTTAATCAAATTTGATACACTCATAGACAAAGATACAAGAAACGATATTCAGAAGTTTCAAGGTTGCAGTTCTTACAATAGTGCAGAAAATCGATAATATATATATATGTATAAAAGGCAAGATGTTTGTGTGTGTGCCTGTTTATCTGTCTGTATGTCCTTTATACAACTCCACAATTTTTATCCGATTCTCACCAAACTTCACACAAATATTCTTAGGCAGAGTCTGAGCTCCAAAACCATGGATTAGTTTTAAAGCTTTCATTTCACCTGAGCAACACCGGGCTATACTGCTAGTATGATAATAGAGATGAAGACAACAATGGAAATAATGTTAATAAGTATTATTATGAATAATACTTTTACAATACATTGTTATATTGGGTACACATTGACTTTTGATACATTTGTGTCACATGAACTATTGTATGTCACTTTTAAAAATGTTCGAAATTTGTTTTTCACCTTATTTCTGATTATATTTGTATTTTCTTTTTCAGAATCAAGTTTTTGTGTGGAACCTCAGGAATTTACTAGCTCCTGTATCCTTTCTTAAACTATATAGTTATTGAAAACTGAATGAATTAAGAATAATTTCATGTTTGGTTTTTAATATTTAACTTTAAGCAGAGTTAATGCTTTATATAGTCAAAATATTAAAAATCTCTTAAAAAAAACAATTTTATGACCACTTTGAGTAGTTGTAACTATCTTTTGAAAGATTTTTTAGTTTGGTTGGTGTGTACATCATATGTATGCACCAATTACCCTTGTAAAAGCTTGAACTTGCCAAGTGGGTGTAAAATGCCCATTTCACAGATAACAGTTGACAACTAATTGATGATTGCATGAAAATGCACGAAATTTTTACTTGTAGTCAGCTATTGTTCACTAGAAAATTATTTAAAAATATATATAATGCTTTTTAGATTATATATTAAAGACATTGCAATTTAAATTTAAAAATAATTGGATGGGGAATTGTTTTCTTTTTAATGAATATCACAAACTTTATCATGAATACCTGCAAAGTATATTTATTTTCATCTACTGGTCTGAATGTTCAAGAAATATTATAAAAGAAAAACTAGCCGATCAGGCAAAGCCAAAATTGTGCCTTTAAGCAAAACTTCTCTTATCATAGATTTCCAAAACATTTTCATATCTGCACATTTTATACCTAGGTACACACGGTGGTGCATTGGATATCGACTCAGAATGAGAAATCGGGGAGTCAAGTTCGAATTCCAGCTGAATTCATTGCATTCACTTACACACAAATACCCTTGGGAAAGGTATTAATCTGGCTCTTCCTTCCAGTTATGGGTTAAATAACAGGACAGACTGAGTTCTATAGCCTTGGTCAGCAACCAGTCTACTGCAGAAAGTAATGGCAACCTACTGTGGGATAATATTCTGCCCAGTCAGTCATGTCTCGAGAGAGACATGATTACCCAAGCGTGTATAATGTATGGCACTTAACTGACTGACACACAGGTTTGAATCCTGCTGGAAAGTACAATTTGTTTTTAATAAGATTTCTTGAACATTCAGCCTGATAGATAAAAATAAATATTCTGTTCAATAAATAGTGTTTGCTCAAATATTGGCATCCACTATAGATGGCATCTAAAGTGATAAAAAATTTGTTAGATTAATAAAAATCAATTACTTTCTTTAAATAAAATAAATATATATATATATCACACCCTGATTGAGCACTCTGGAAGAATGGGAGACTTTGAAAAACAGTAGCTACTCTGGCATGTATGCATCGCTCATTCACTAATGAATTAGAGCACTCTGGCTATTGGGCATATATAATGACAATATACATGCTAAAAAGTCTGCCTTCTTCTACCGTGCACCCATGGCCCAGAGGTAGAAATGCTGACTGACGCCACCTTGGTCGGGTTTCAATCCTGGGTTAAAAGCAATTGGAGTCTAACCGTACTGATGAGCTGTGATACAGCGAAACAAATCTGTCTGCGGATGACTATATATATATACATATTTATTTAATCATTTCGCTCCAAGCAAGACTGAACTGCCATTTGTGGACAAGGGAGAAAAGACTGGGTACAGTGGATATTGAAGAAAGGATAAAAGATGAACAGGATTCGAGAAAATAGAATATGCCAGTTGACATTGGATTTAAGTTTTGGAGATTATAGCTTTTAGGGAAACAAGTAAATGGAAGAGAGTTCCACAAGCAGGAAGTGCAAAAAAAAAAAAAAGAAACTGTTCAAGTATGTTACATTTAACTATTTCAACGGTAAATACACACGCAGACATGAAAAATTTCTCAGCCTAACCTATTCCATAAATTCTAACTAAAAAGAAAAATTTTGGTTGGGCTGAGAACATTTCAGCATCTCCATAGTTTTTCTTTGTGTGTGCGTGTGATTGACAATGAATATTGAAATACATTCAAATTGTTTTTGAAAACATAATCAAACTAAAAGCAAAAAATGTGTTTGATATTTTTATTGAAACCTTGACTTACAACTCTAGGAAATTACAATTTCCGAGCTAAAACCAGTACAAAAAGTCAGTTGGTGCCCCACACGGTACGTACACAAATTTTAAATAGAATTTATATTTATGACATTTTTTTAAAAAATTTTGTTGTTCTTTGGAAAATTTTTTTTTTTTTTTTTCAATGAATAAAAGCTTTTACTGGAAATTTGTATGGTTTTTCTTATTGCATCTTTTTAATACAAAATAGTTTTCATCTCCATTGCTTTCATGATGTAAGATTATTTTGATTTGATTTAAAAATATGCAAGATTATGAGTTGAATAAAAAAAGGTTTGCTGTAATTTTTTTTTTTTTTACCAGTGAAAGCTTTCCTCCCATGGCTTGTAATATATTTTCAAATAATTATGTTTCACTAAATGACAACTTCAAAATGTTTATTTGATAAAAGTATATCAAAGTTTTTATTTAATTTTTTATGCAGAGATGGCTTCTTGAGTATTTTGTGCAAGGACAGTTGCTCAATTCGACATTGTGATATTATCCATACATCTACTGGTAGGTGTCTTATATCTTCTTTCATTGCTAGTTATCTACATCAAAAGAATATAGTTTTTGATGTAATCTTTTTTGACTAACATTTTTGACATTAATTCTTTCCTTAAACAAAAAAGAAATCATCAGAAGATAGTATGGTAGATATTTGTAAAGCTTAACTTGGTTCAACATCAGGCCACAATAGTTAGGCACTCACCGAAGATCAAACTCTCTACACTAAGATGATATTGCTAAACATAAGTGAAGCAAGCATTCAAGATCATTTGCATTATAAATCAGTTACATGTGTAAAAACAAAAATATAAAGCATACATTAAAAGTGTAAGGATTGCATTGACATGACATTTATGATTATACATTCAAATAGTATTTTTATGTTTATCCCAAGTTTCCTCTTTTTAACAGAATCAGATAATCTAGAGCCAACATATATTCAACGGTACTCCCTTTGTAAGTATTTTACTCAATCTTAATGACCTATCATTTTGTTTGTTTGCTTAAATTTTTGTTAAATTACTTACTAATATCTTGGATATACACTGGTGATTTACTAAAGTGTTATTTTTCAAGTCATATTTTATCATACATAGTATTATTAAAAAAAGTTTCAACCTATTAAAAAAGGTTTCTATTGACAAATCAGATAACATTTACTTCCAACTTAATTTTTAATGCTAGCTCAGGCATCAATCAATGAGCCTCTAGTTATACATTACTATATTATATATTTAAAAAAAAAAAAAATATATATATATATATATAACATATACCTTAAATTTAATAATTTTCGTCACAGAGGTGTAGATTACCCAAATTTACTAAATAAAAAGAAATGAGATAATGGTCATTTGTAGATATAAAATAAATCTTTTCAAAAATTAAATGAGAAATGAATCAGATGGATATTAATACTTGTCACCAATCCTCATGCTTACACTATATTTGTTTACTTTTATATTTATTTCTATAAAAGTATTGGTGTGTGTGTATATATATATATATATATATAGGTGTCAGTCCGTAAACGGTGAGGATAATCCAACAAGATTACCTTAATATAAAATATTAATTGGTAAATCTATATAGAGAGCTCGATGGGTGTTAACCAGAGCGATATGAAGTTTATAAAGGAAAACTCAACATGTCATATCAGTTATAAACTATAGCTCATTTCAATGAGTTTAATTAGCTCGTATCATCAGACCTTACAATATATCCTCCATTTTTTATATATATATATATATATATATATATATGTTTAATACTAATGAAAGTGCATTCCATAGTTAAATATTTATTTCTAAAAAGTGCTCAATACAAGAGTAGAGCATAAATATATCGTTATTATTTTAATAATAGCATACTGAAACTGACTAGATATAAAGTTTTGGTGTTTAATACACCATGGTGTATTAAACTTTATAGCTATTAAGTTGCAGTACGCTATTATAATAATAATAACAACATATATATAATTTACATTTTAAATATATATTGGATGCATTGGGAGTTACATATATACGAGTTAACAAAATATATTGGAGTAGATAGGCTAAACTATTGCCCGGTTCACACTCCATCCACGTCTATTGAACAGGTGAAGAGGTTCATCTCTTGTTCCCTGTTTAGGATGTGGTTTCTGGCTTTCTCTTTTCCAATCTTTTCACTCCTATGTAGCGCCCTGCACATCAGTGGCGTTACCGCCTTGCTCAAGGTGATATGATTAAAAAAAAAATATATATATCAAGAACAGTATTGAGGAAATTGTAAGACAAAATGGAAAAAAGTTTCCTTGTGACACGTCTCATCTGTTAAGACCTCATTGGAATGGGTTTGTTAATATTGTTATGACTACACTTGTGAATGAATGAGAGACATTGCTAATTTCAAAATATTTAAATAATTTTCTTTTTACAATCTAGCCAAATTCATCTGTATTCTTTTTCTTTTTTTTCTTCTTTCATGCTCATTTTTAAATCTCCCACATTGTGATAACAGATAATTTTCCAAGAATGGCGAAATGTTGTGAGAACATGGACACAAATTTACTTAAATTGTATATGAATTTATGAGATATATTAGAAAATTATGGACTCTCCCGTCGATTTGACGTATGAGTGTCTAACTCAGACTACCACACAAAGAATTGTTTAAAGTGGTGAAGGCTTGTGTAGCACCATCCGCACTTTTTGGAACTGCTGATAACAAACAATCAATGCAGATTGCATGAACAACAGACCTCAGTTATTTAACCCATAACTGGAGGGAAGGGACGGATTAATACCTTTCCCAAGGGTACCAGTGCGTAGATGAATGCAAAGTGTTCGACTGGAATTGGAACTCGGCTCACTGATTTCTCTCTCCGAACCAACATCCACTGTACCACAGTGCACATCCGTCAATAACGCTTACAGCACCTGGTATTCCCAAGCAGTCACCCATCTAAGTACTGACCAGGCTCAACATTGCTTAACTTTGGTGATCGAGCGAGAACCATGATATGACCATAAGCATATTAGAAAATATATGTGAATATATATGTATGCATATTTTAAAAATAATATATAACATCCTTGGGATTGGCCAGTGAAGTGGCTGAAAATGCTCAGAAAAATAATAATTATAGAACATTTTTACATTCCATATCTCCAGCAAAAAAAAAAACACAATTTAATTCTGGAAAAATTAAATAAAGAATTAATAAAATCTTCCTTGTCAGTCATTTTCAATGAAACATATTTAATTACTGCCCAAATCTTTATATATATATATATATATATATATATATATATATATATATATATAGTTATCTATATAATGTCTTGTTTCACTGTATCACAGCTCATTAGTATGGCTAGACATTTGATTACTTTCAGCCAGTATTGAAACCTGTCTGATTTGATATTAGTCAGAGATTCTACCTTTAAGCTATTGGCACATGGTAGAGGAAGGCAGAGTTTAGTGTTATATACCCAATGTAAACAAATGCCAGTAGCCAATAATATATAATTTCATTTAAACATTTCATCCCAAGCAAAGCAATAAAGCCATTAAGACAGGGGTGTTACTGAGAGTTAGAGAATCTGAGAGAAAAAAAACACTTAATCAGACAACAAAAATTAAGAAGATGGCAGTTAATGATTGACATTGCATTTAAATTTTTGAAGATCAAACTTGACGGGGAAGTAAGAAACCAGAAGAGAGTTATATAAATAAGTGCAATAGAACAAACTGTTAGCATAGAATTTACAGTTGCATCTAGCCATTTTAACATAAAATGAGACCTTGCTGTCTAAACTAGTACTGCAATTAAATCTATAAAGACTAGGTCCATAGAAGAGAGTTCATCAGAATAATTGCCATGAAAGTAGAAAAGGCATATAGAAACTATATTACAGCAGTGGGAAAAGTGAATTGATCCAAGATGTCAAGTCAAGACCAATAACATTGCAGATTCTTTTTTGAATTTTACCAAGAATTTCTGAATTTATTTTTTTTGCGAATACTTTTTCAATTTTGTAATTTATTCATATGCAAATATTTGGTGATAAAGTGTGTAAGAAAATTTATTTTCTTACAAAATAACTTTTTAATTGAGGTAAGTGGAACTTTCTCCAAAAGTGAGTAACACAAGTCTGTTCAATACCAGCCCATGAAAAAAAAAAAAAATGGAAACATAGTTAAAAAACAAATATATATGTTAATTTATTCTAATTGATAAAGCAATGATTTCAGAATGCAATTAAGATAAATAATAAAAAAATTGTTTATGCTCAAGATCACATATTCTTGTTAAAATTAAGCTGACTTGATAAAGAAAATTAAAAATGGTTGTTATTAAGAAACAAAAACATTTTTATTTCATATAGTAAGTGTTCTCTCATTTCTTTTTTCTTTTACAGGTGAAAAGAATGGTGCTATTTCATCATTTGCTTGGCATCTTTCTGAAGAAAATCGGTTCCTTACCATTACACCAAATGGTGTCTTATCTGATGTCAAGATTTTCAATCGAATTGCTTTGGTGTGTTGTTGTTTGCTTACTTTTATTTAGTTCCTATTTTCTATTACTAAGGTTCCCAGTGTCTTCTTTTTTTTTTTTTTTTCTTTTTTTTTTTTTTAACTAGAGACTGAAACACTATTGACAAGTCTTGTTTTCTATATTCAGTGTTGAGAGAGAAAGAAAAATAGCAACTGAAAAGTTACATGTGTGACACAGCACGTTCCTTCAAGTTGGGCAAAACAGTTGCAGAAGCAAAGATAATGATTGTAGAAACATTGAAATGGTTAATCTGGAAGAGATATATTTTGTAAATGATTTAAGTGAATTTGACATGGAGGACAAACCATGCAACACTAGATCACAAGAATTTGGAAGTGATAACTTACAAGCTCTTTTGGATGATCACATTACTCTCTCAACATTTAGAATTGATTGAAAAATATTGTCACTCACTTAAGTTGTGGGAAAGATTCCAAAGGCAGGAAAATGACTTCCATAGGAATTGTCAGAGACAAATATTTGTTAGTGTCTCACTACCTGCATTTCAATTATTGCCAGACATTAAAAAATCCTTTTGTGGAAAATTTTTACTGAAGGTAAAAAGTGGGAGCACTAAGATAAAATCTGAAACATCGAAAATCATAGCAAGATTAAGACAATTTTCAGCATCAACAGCAAAACCTAGTTTTTTATGTTACTGTTCTGTATTTGGTGGGACATGAAATGTAAATTTGCAGAAAGTGCAATGGTTAGTGAGAAATGTATAGGCCAAGTTTGAATTTCACTTGAATTTATTGCATTCACTATTCTACAAATACATTTGGGAAAGGTATAAATCCATCTCTTCTCCCCCCAGCTATGAGTTAAATAGCAGGGTAGACTGGGGTTTCTAGCTGTGGTTGGCAACCAGTCTAAGAAAAGGACAACTTTGAATTCAAAATCATATTTAACCTAGTGTAGCATACATTGTCACCATCAGCAAGATCATAGGATTCACAATGACTTTATAATCTCAAATGCCTACAACTGTATTGATGTGTTATTATTATAAAATTTGTACTTTATTATAAATTTGGGAAGTCCAGTGAAATTGTTACTGCAGCGTGTTAGAATTGCCACTTACAACGTTTGAGTGTTACAATTAGAGAGAAAAGTGCATTTACAGGATGATGGCTGGAAAGATATATTACTGCATGAGAATACTTGTCTATACATTACTTTGTGGGTGTAAAAAAAAAAAAAAAAAAAAAAAATTAAGAGGGATTTAGGCTGTGGAATTATAGTTCATGCGCATATATTTGAACTTGTGTCATTGACTTATTTCGATCAATGCAGCATTCCAGGTCAAAAATTTAAAAATGCTTTTGATGTTCAAAAGTTCAATTGGCAACCTAATTTAGTTGCACATTCAGTTGGTTCTAATCTCTAAAGGAACGGTAGCAAAAATATCATCCCCCTCAAATAAATACAGATGAATGCAGGGATTTCTTCCTAACCAATAAGATAGGCCACTTCTTTGTCTCATTCAATATTTTTTTTTGTTCTTGTTTTGAAGTTAGAACACTGTGATTGCTTGTCAGTATCCCTTTTGTGTTTAAACCATTCTTAGTTTGTGAACATTTTGCTTTATTACTGTTGCTTTCCCTTGCATATATTGTTTTCTCAATATTATTTTAGCCCTGTTTTTTATCTTCTATCTCTTGTGATTGTTTATTGTCAATTCTTTGTTGGGCATTTATGACAGTTACATTTAGCCATGTCCAATTACTTTACAAGATGAAATTTCAAAACTTATATGTGTCAAAGGGATAGGGAGACATGGAAAGCCATGATCACCTACGTTTTGAAGGGACATGGTGTATAGAAAAAGAATCCAGTGAATGTCAGTCATGGCATTTTGACTAAATATGTAAAAAAAATTCACTTCTATAAGAATTGGAACAAACAAAATTGTTTTAAAATGAATACAGGATAAAAAGGATCATCTGCAATGTAATCGATCCTGACTTGACCTCTTGACTTCATTCACTTTCTCACTGATATGACGTGGCTTTCTTCTGTCTTTTGTGAAATTCCCTTCCAATTTACTTGCTTCCCTGATAGCTACAACCTTCAAAAAATTTAAATGCAATGTCAATTGTCATCTTCTATCTCCTGGATTCTTATCCATCTTTCATCCTTTCTTTAATGCCACCTTTACCCAGTCTTTTCTCTCACTGTAACTGTCTGTGCACTAGTAGTAGTCCCACCTTGCTTGGGGTGAAAAAAAAAATGTATATATTTTTAAGGAAAGTAATAGATTTTTATTAATCTAACAAATTTTTTATCACTTTAGATGTCATTTTTTAAGGATTCCAATATTTGAGTAAACATTCTGTTTATTTATTGAACAGTATATCTAATTTTATCTACCAGGCTGAATGTTCACTTAATCTTATTAAAGAAAGACTTCTACTCTTCAGCAGGATTTGAACCTGTGTCCCTCTGTGTATGAAATGTGCAGATATGAAAAATTTTTGGAAATCTATGATGAGAGAAGTTTTGCCTAAAGGCACAATTTTCTCTTTGCCTGATCAACTAGTTTTCTTTTAATATTAATATTTCTTGAACATTCAGACCAGTAGATGAAAATATATATGCTTTATTTGTTCTTATACACTGTTTTTAGAAGTGGTATAATTTGAAATGCAAATTTATATAGTGGAAAATATTTTACACATTTTAAAATCTTATATTAAGGCTTATTTTATATTTTAGGACTGGTCAAATGAGTTTGCATTAACAGAAGTATCAGGTAAATACAGAGAAGAAATCCACCTTCCGGCTGATTTGGAAAGGAAAGATATTTGTATGATTATGAAAGAGCGTGCAATTAATGGATATGGCATGGAGGTAGGTATCTATTAAGAAGTATCAACTTGTATGCACTGTGTCCCTTCAGAATGTAGGTGATCATGGCTCCTTACAATTTCTTATCATTTTGAGCTCTTAATAAATTTTGTCTTTTTATCTCTGCTAAAACTTGCTCTGCCATGCTTGCTAGGTAAGTTTATTCACTGTTTTTCTTTGTCCCTATGTTGTGGAGTAGTTTTTGCACTGAAGCTTATAATTGTGCTATGTCGGTTGCTAATTGACTTAATGCACCCAAAATGTTAGGAACTTGGTAAACTTCTACTGAAGCTGACTCCTTAGTATTCAGCTAACTGCCGACTAATATCAACTGCCTAGTAGTTCTACTTCAATAGAACTCTAAAGAACTCCTATAAACTTCCCAAGAACTTCAGAGACCTTCATTATTTATTTTTGTATATAAATACAAAAAATGTGGCACAAGGCCAAAATTGGGGATGGGGAAGGCTGGTCATCATCTGTCCTAGTTTAACTTAGCTATTCACTCTCGTCGACCCTGACACACTTACAATAACCCGAACACCATAATACCACATTTTTACTTACCATTCTTACCACGTCCACCATAATACCTCAGGTGCTCTATGTAGTCCTACTTAACTCCCATATGTACAATTTTCAGTGGAGGGCATGGGCAGAAAATAACAACTTTTAAAATCCCCAATGATTATATACAATGATATACAATATATACAAGAAACTAAATAAAATCGTATTAGTAATAAAAGCCCCCCACTACTCTAATATTGTGACAGCAAAATCAGTTCCCCGGACGAAATATAATGCACGGCTTTAGGAATATACACTTATCCGATCAGCAATCACTCACACAATCACTCACACATTTAAACACCATAACAAAAATGAAAAGCACATTTGAAAAATAACGAAAGACGCCATGCATCCACCGGAGAACTAACATTGTTGAATACCTAAAGTGGGAAAAGGATGGGGGATTAAACTAAAAGAAAACTGGGGACAAAAAGAAAAAGGGGCCAATGAGCAATCATAACCCAGCTAAGTTAACTTTAAAGCAAAAAACAGAAAATCAAAAACTTCCTATTCTAACCTAACAGGGAAGGGGTGTACATGTTCTGCCCAGCACACCCAATATCCTGATGCCTAACCAGCATCAAACAACCACTCCAGGTCAGCACCTTTCACTCGACAGAAACACGCAAGACTCACCCACCTTTTGCCAAATTCAGATGGAGTGAGTCGTTTCCTTTCCGTCCTGATCTTGACTTTAAGCTGATGCTTAAAGAACAAGATCAGTTGGGAAAAGAAGTAAACTTCTCATCACCATAGAATTCCTTCTGTCGCGTCGTCCAAATCACGACTTGCATAACACCTAGTAAGCAAAAGAGCACATAGTGCTCAGCCCTAGATAACGGAGGTACGACATTGCTACAAACAGAACTAGCCTCAAGGACAAAGAACTTTCCACGCAGCATACGAACCATGAGATCTTCAAGAAACTTACACAACGGAGCAACTGCAGTGGAAGAAGGCATGATTGACGGTTTCCGCCAACAGCCCACAACGCATGTTGGTTGATTTCGGTGTTAGGCCCGCTGCATGAAGCGTCTTGCCTACCCAGAGAGCCTTTCGGATCATCAGCCAGGTGAGTGATGCCTCATCGTTAGTGAGACATTTCAACCTGGGCGCCCAAGGCCATCCGTATTCCGCAAGAGAAACTGGAGAGCCAAATGACATTTTTCATAGAAGGAGCACTTGCCACAAGTAGTACAGCCTCCTCCTCTGACAAGTGCACACTTCTCAAGGATGGAAAGTGTTTATGGACGTCCTCTTTAACAAGTGTGCCATTCTCATCCGCTAGCATACACATTTGATCCAGGAATCTAATGTAAAGCGTATGTTGACGAATCTCAACGCTAGGCATGCCCAGACCGCCCTCAGAAGGATGAAGGCAACAGATCTTGCGACGCACCTTGGGAGCCTTGCCTTCTCCCCAAAGGAAGGAGAACAAGAGCTGTATTAACCCCAAACAAATGGCACATGGGAGAGGAAGTACCAAGAGTCGTTAAAGGAGAATCGGGTAGATGTGCGAGGCACATACTTCCGCCCTCCCCTTTAAGGAAAGCTTCCTCAGAGTCCACAGATGAACTGCGCACTCGGCCTTCTCTCGAACCTCTGACCAATTCATTTCCAACTGGAGATCAGGACCGAAGAAGACGCCAAGAATCTTGATTGGCCTGTCCGTCCAGAGGAAAGGTCCGGGAAAAGAAACTCCCTTCCATGCACCCAATCGCAAGCCGACAGACTTATCGCGATTGATCTTGGCCCCTGTCACCGTCTCATAACATCTGATTTCTTTGCTAACTTCGTCAATCTCGGCTTTGCTTGACACAAAAACCGAAACGTCGTCAGCATAGGTGGAGTACCTGGCTGAGGTGGTAGCACCAGGTACGGAAATTCCACGAAGGACCAGATTCGCCTTTAATTTGCGGAGGAAAGGCTCCAATGCAAGAACGTAGAGGAAAGGTGAAAGTGGACACCCTTGACGAATGGAGCGAGATCATGTGAAGGGCTTCGATCTTACCCCATTCACTTCCACCAGCAAACCGGGGGACTCATACAGCAGTCGGATCCAGGAGCGGAAGTACAGCCCGAAACCGGCGGCAGAAAGGACAGACTCCAAAAACCGATGGTCAACCCTATCGAATGCCTTGGACTGATCCAAATTGATCAGCGCGGCTTCAGTGTCGATTTTCTCGATGATCAGGTGTACCAAATGAAGGTTGTCCTGAATAGTCCTGCCCTTCACAGCACAAGTCTGTTTGGGGCCAATCAGACTAGGGAAGGACAGCCTGCAAACGGCGGGCCAAGACCTTGGCAAAAATCTTTAAGTCAGTATTTAACATCGTTAAAGGCCGATAATTGTCTATACCACCCCCACCACCTTTGCTCTTGCGAAGCAACTTGATCACACCCCTGGTGAAGCGTCAAGGTATAGACCCCTGCTCCATCCAGTTGTTATAAACAAGCGCCAGCAGAGGAACAAAAACGGACGACTGCCTCAAGTACATTTCGTAGGGAAGATCATCCAATCCTGGAGTTTTGTCCCGGCCAACCAATTTCAGTGCATCCCAGATTTCCGACTTATGGGCCCCTCGCACCCAGCTGCTTCAGTCGCCTCGAGGCGGGGAAAGTCAGCCAAATAGGCATCGAATTGAGCTGTGCTCAGACCGGGCTCCCTGGTGAAAAGATCCTGGAAGTAATCCCAAAAAGCCCCACATATACCCACGTCTGTGGTCACAGTACGCCCGTCCGGGAATGTGATGTCCTTGATATGCCGATTGACTGCTTGCCTAGCTTCCTCTGCACGCAATTCTGTGGCCATATTCGTTGCCTCAGAAGACATTCTTTTTAACCTAGCCCTAACTACCAGAGCTTGATCCTTCTTGATAAGCAAGGAGGCCAGCTCGGCCCTAGCTAAGGCTACATCTCCACTATTACGGGATTTGACTGCCCGATCAACTTTTTTCTCTACTGCCATTTGCGCTGCTAAATTAGCTAAGTTGAGCCGACGGTTATAGTTGGCTGCAAACAACCTAAGTTTGGATTTAAGTGAATCCCACCACTTATTCCCAACCACAGCCCCCGTCAATTCCCGCTTTAGTGTTAGTAATAGCTGTTCCTGGAAATCTTGGCTGTCAAATAATGACGCGTTCAATTTCCAGTACCCAGCCAACTTAACCTTAGCCTTATCTAAGTTTACACAAACCCGGACGAGCGTATGATCTGTGTAAACTATCGAATGGAAACTTGGACAACCTAAGAGCCCTATGTCGACTCTCCTAACTAGGACTCGGTTGAGGTAGTTTGCGCGTTCCTTCAAATCCGAGCTGCCCCTATTAGTCCAAGTCCACACTACCTCCCGGGGGTGTTCATTTCGGTATTTATCGACAAGATCATTCCTATCGATAAATTCTCGAAATGGTTTCACATCCGGATTGTTAGTACCCGATCTTTCTCCTATACGATCTTTCTCGGGGCCAAGGATGGCATTCCAATCCCCTGCTAAAATTACCCGCCTTGATGTTCCAAAGAATAACTCAAGCTGCCGAAACAAAGCAAGATGCTCTGCATAGTCATTGGGCGCATAAACCTCAATGAGCCGAAAAGACTTCTCCTTTATGGTAATATCCAGCACACAAATCCTGCCCCCTAGATCCACGAAGACAAGCACACACACCGCACCCAAAGACTTGCTCATTAGCCAGGAAACACCTCTAGAACGACCATCAAAACATGCTGAATAGAGATCGTAATCCCTAGACAGAATGCCCTCATAGTTGCCAGCTAAAAACCGGGTCTCCTGCAAACAGCAAACATCCACACCGAGGCGCTGGAGATCATGAGTGAGTCTCACCCTCCAAGACTCTGACCTCAGCCCCCGGGCATTCAAAATTGCTAACCAAAGAGCCATTGTGATCCGTGATTAGGGTTAGGGTCCTGGATGGAACATGGACGGGGAAAGGATGCCGACAGCATCTCCCATTGACCCATGGCCCATTTCATTCTTAATAATGCCATCAGAGGAGAGACCGCCAACATCCCAGGGAAAGGTTAGTTTTAGAGCCCTATAGAGGGAGGGATGAACTAAAACCAGGACCCTTCCAGAACAAAATTTTTCTAAATTTGATAGTCAGATTTTTTAATTATTATTGGTGGGGTCATTTGTATTGCTTTCGCAGCCTCCTTGACCATGCCCCAAGTCTGCCGCGCCCCCGGCCCAGTGCGGATAACTGTTAAAATCCTATGGGCAGTGGGAAAATTTGTGGATATCTCTACGTCTTTGTCTGCACATTTTTTCATTGCCAAGAGTGCCTTTAGTTCCTTTATCCTGTTGCCAAAGTTCTTTGCATGCTCAGCCTGAGCCGGGGAAATGCGGCAGATGTCCTCCCCTTGCCTATAAGGAAATTTTGCTGGTTTCTTCCTGGTTTCTTTGTCTTCGGCTGAAGGGCTTTGTTGCCTTTTTGATGGAAGGGGCATCTGTTTCGGGGGAGAGGGACAGGGAGAGAGAGATGGTGTCATGCGAAAGTAGTTGATGTCGGGGCTGGGGTCTCAACTACGAGGGGACGGTTTCTGGGGAGTCGGTTCTTGGTCTTAGGGGTATCAGGGGACCGAGGTTCCGCTGCTTGGCGCTTCTCCCTGGCCCTGCCAACAATCGGCCACTCCCCCTTTTCCTTCTCCTTGGCTGCACTTGCAGTTGGCGATGGGTTTTCGGTGAGTGAGGGAACTTTTTTATTCCCAACCGGGAGAACTACCGCACCAGTCCTGGGTATTGGCATGCCCACTACAGGCGAGACGGATGTAACAGAAGCAGCCAGAGGGGGATTTTGGTCGACTGGGGCCTGGCTTCCAGAGGCCTTCTTCTCTGGGCAGGAGGAGGAGAGGTGACCAGTCTCTCCACAACTCCAGCATTTAGGTTTGCAGCCAGACACGATCACTGGCAAGCTCAGGCCCCCTACGTCAAGACAGTTGGGGATGGTCAGGAAGGCGTGGCAGTCAATCATAATTTCGAAAGACCATCCCCCAGTCAGGTCATCGCAGGAGGCATCCAAGATTTGGCCAAACTGTGAAAAGTAGGCAGTCAGATGCTCCCCGAACCTCATACACTGCTACCCTGGTCCTTCGTTTGCCATTGTACTCTGTTCGGATGATGTAGTCTGATGTTATAAGATCTTGGGTTCTCTGGTGTGGGTAACAGCACGTCCCACATGAAGAAGCCCGCACCTTTAACTATTCTTAAGGGCTTAACCCCTGTCGACTGCAGTGCTTTTATCACTGTGTCTTTCGTGCTGCGACAAATTTTGCGCGTATGCTTGTCCACCACGAAGACTGACACTATTTTTTTATCAATTTTCTTTCATTGTTGGGGATCTTCCAAGAGTCCACCTTCTTTTACAAGGTGTGCGTAACCCTTGGCTCTCTCCAAGAACTCTGTCATATTGATCTTACACTTTGGTGGGGACTTCCAGCTACAGGGCGATTCCCTGGCCTCAGTATCTTTAGTTGTCTTGTTGTTATTCATTATTTTTTTATCTGTTTCTTTACTATTCTTTTGACCATTTTCGGCTATCTTTGATGTCGTCGCATTATCATTGAGATTTTCTTCTTGCTCTTTTCCAGGCAGAGGAGGAAAAGTCTCATTTTTTCCGGCGGTCCCTTCCAGGGGGGGGGGGGTCAAATAGTAATTTTTTTCTTTATAGACCGACTTTTGTCAGTCATTTTGAAATTTTAGAACTCCACTCAATAGTTTTTTGTTTTCCTCCACTAATTTAAATGAAATGTATGGGGAGGGGTGGGAAAAATGGGAGTAAAATGGAAAAGAAATCTAATAGAATAAACAAATAAAATACACAAACTAAAATAGCAACAACAAGGACAAGAAAACAGATTTAAAACAAAAACAAACCCCGAAGGATTTATACAAAATAAAATTAATCAATTATGGCAACCAAATTTAAATTAAAACGTCTGGAAAATTAAGTAAAACTAGCCTTTAGCGGCAAAAATGAACTTTTAATATACTACAAATAGAAACTAAAAATAGCCTTAAATGGAAAAAAAAAAAATTAAGCCTCTTGAGAGGTTTAACAAAATAAAAGGAAAACCA
The DNA here is from genome assembly GCA_037127315.1 of Ascarosepion bandense. Lineage (NCBI taxonomy): Eukaryota > Metazoa > Mollusca > Cephalopoda > Sepiida > Sepiidae > Ascarosepion > Ascarosepion bandense. Next base: position 38,355 of record JBBBDQ010000363.1, on the reverse strand, counting down.
ATAAACTTGTACAAAGAAAAACTTTACAAGTTACAATAAATTACACTAAGAATTTAAAATATGAAATAAAAATAAAACAAACAGAAAAACGAAGAGTTGCCTAAAAGACTACTCCCGTAAAAGAAATAGGGGGAGGGGCTAAAAAATAAACTTTAAGAGGTTTAAATAAACTTTACAAAATGAAGGTAATTGACAAAATAAATTTGTACCACGAATAAACTTTACAAAGTTACAATAAGACAAACAACAGAAAGAAACACAAATATGAAAAATAAATCAAACAAAAAGAGCGAAGAGTCACCTAAAGGCTACTTCCGCAAAAGAAATTTGGGGAGGAGCTGAAAAAAAAAAGAAAAGTTAACAAGGAAAAAAAAATCAGCTAATTGATCAGTTTTTGGTCAACAATTGAAATAAAAGATGCTGTTAAAAAGAAAGTTTTAAACAGAAATAAATATGGCACTTAAGGCCAAACAGATACTGAAAAAAGAAAAACAAAATAAATTCAAAATGGCCGACCTAAACAAAAACAAATATGGCCGCGAAAAATACGAAAATAAAAACAAAAAGCTAGAAACAAAAAAGAAAAGAACAAATCAAGTAAACGAAAAAATAAATAAAAATAAACTTATCTATACAAAAAGGTCTTTTCTTGTAAATTAAAGTAAGTCCAAATAAGTGATTATAAGTTTGTTTGTTTTTCTTTTTCCAGCAAAAAGTCTAAAACTTGACAAAACAAGGTCAGAGAAGTCTGAAAATGACCAAACACGTCAAAAACTTTCTAAGAACTTCTTCCATTAACTTCCTGTTAACTCTTATTAATATAGGAGGGAGAGGCTATTATCTGAGGAATAGGTGTGTTTCACCATAACACCCTTTCACCTTCAACTGATTCTGTTAGCATCAGTTTACAAACCCTTTAAATATTTCCAGTTTCTGATAATCACATGTTTTGCTATTCAGATCAATTTGGTTGTTATACTAACATTATAGTTGTTGCACCTGTTGATATTTGAAGAATGCAGGTAAATATAAAAAGTGTAAGTGGTTTGAATAACAAGACATAGTAATAATGATAAAATTCAGATATAAACTATTTTGCAATTTCTAAAGAAGTGATGAATTTTTCTTTTTATTTATTATTCTGACAGATTTTATTACTTAAATGTTATTTTCAGTGGATACTCATATTTGAGTAGACGCTCAGTTTATTTATTTATTAAACAGTATATGTATTTGTTTTTGTCTACTAGCCTGAATAATTGGTAATTCTTATTAAAGAAAAATATGTGCTCTCCAGTGAGATTCAAATCTGTGTATATTTAGGCAAGGAAAACTATTGTTAGATCCAACATGTTTTAGACCTTTCAGTCACAAAGTGTGTCAATGATCAAGCAAAGTTGAATAGTCCTTTTAAATGCAAATCTTTCCCAGACTCTTTAAATATACACACCTGCTAATATAAACAAAGCAATTTCTAAAGAAGTAATGGTTTTTTTGTTTTGATTTAATCTAACAGGTTTTGTTACTTAAATGTTATTTTTAGTGGATACACATATTTGAGTAGATGCTCAGTTTATCTATTAAACAGTCAGTTAAGTGCCATATGTGAAACACGCTTGGGCGATCATGTTTCAAAAGAGACATGACTGACTGGGCAGAAGATTATCCTGCAGTAAGTTGCCATTGCTTTCTGTGGTAGACTGGTTGCCAGCCAAGGCTATAGAACCCAATCTGTCCTGTTATTTAACCCATAACTGGAAGGAAGAGATGGATTAATACCTTTCCCAAGGGTATTTGCGCGTAAGTGAATGCGATGAATTCAACTGGAATTCAAACAGTATATTTATTTAAATAGAGAACCTACTCAAATATAGATTGTCCTGGGTATGATGATAACCTACATTTGGCAGCAAGGCCTCTGATCAGGAAAATGGAGGGTCTGAGAAGCATGGAACCATGTCTTAATTGGTGTTATTCCCAGGTCCACCTTGACCTGGGATAGTAGCACTAGTTAGGGTCCCAGGTATGGGCAAATAGTTAACCCCCAAACTGGGGTGACAGTATAAAAATACCAGAAATAAATTTTTCAGAAAACAAAAATAACCAGGAATAAATTTTTGTCAAGAAAATTAGTAATGCTTTCAAGGAAATTAAATTTTGTATTGAATACTGTTTCCATATCTGGCTGGGTGCTCCTCCTAGTCATCTTGAGGTTCTTGAGAAAATTCAAAGGAGGATCTGCAATATAATCAGTTCTGACTTGGCAACCCACCTTCAGTCACTTTCTCACCAATGGTATGTGGCTTCCTTCTAATTTTTCTACAAATATTTTCATGGCAACTGTTTTTTTCCCTGTTTCTCTGACCACATATTTACATGTACTACTAGAATGACATCAAAGTCCCACATTTTTATGGTCGAAATAGTTAAATGTAACAACCTCTTCTACTCTATTAGTTTCTTTTCTCACAATTCCCATTTGTGAAACTCCCTTCTGTTTGCTTGCTTCTCTGATAGCTACAATCTCTAAAAGATTAAATGCAACATCAATTGCCAACTTATATCTCCTTGATCCTACCCATGTAACTTGTTTTTTTCTCTCACTGTAACACCAGTGGCAGTCCTGCCTTGCTTGAGGTGAAATGCTTATGAAAACGAAAAGAGATGACTCATAAGGAGATGATACACCATTTAAACTTCAAACAAACACGCAATGGGTATACATTAAAAGTAATGTTTAAGAAATAAAATAAACTTGTAATTGTTTTCCCACATGCATGACCAATTGTAATAACCTGTATTTACTGGATTCTCAAGATAAAATTCATAATCATGTTTTAGAAATATTAAAAAATATATTCAAAATTATATATAAATAATTAGTATTGGGTTGGCCAAAAAAATTGTTCATTTAAGCAGAAAATTTAAGTGGCTCAACCCAATATATTTTGAATACAAATGAATTTTTATTTTGTTTTTTTCAGAAAAGTAAAATATTCTATGTTTTATTGTTTTCACTTACATTTTCATTTTCAGATTCTTTCATTAAAATTATCGTAATTATTAGTAGGAGGCTTGGTGTAGTAATGGATAGTGGTTTGGATTGAGGAATTGGAATGCCAAGTTTGAATTCCAGTCAAGTTCATTGCATTCACTTATGTTTTTTTTATAATCATTTCACCCCAAGCAAGGCAGTACTGCCATTGGTGTGCAAGGGGGTTACATAATAGGTGAGTGATGAGAAAGAGGAACAAGTTACGGGGTGGGGGGTGTCAGAAAATGGATAAGAGAAGGATGAGACCATTGGTGTGAAGAGGGCTGCATAAGAGTAGATTAGAAAGGGAGACAAACATAATACAAGGGTTGTTAGGGAAGGAATGAGAGTCAGATAGATGACAATTGACATTGCATTTAAATTCTTGGAGATTGTAGCTGTCAGGGAAGCAACTATATGGAATGGAATTCCACAGGTGGAAAGTGAGAGAAAAGAAGCTGCTGGAGTAAATTACAGTTACATTTGATCAGTTTCTCTGTACCTGTAAAAGGGTGAGATCTAGTCGCTAGTATAGTTAATTCATGCAGGAAGGGCACCAGGGAGCTAAGCTCATTGGAGCGGAAACTGTGGAAGTATTTGTAGAAGAGACAGAGAGAAGCCACATTACGTTGGTGAGAAAGCAACTGCAGTTGTGTTACTAGGTTGGGATGAATTACATTGCAGATTCTCTGTTAGATTTTGTTAAGCATCCCAAGATGAATAGCAGGAGCACCCTCCAAGATGTGACAGCAATATTCAATGCATGTGTGGATACATGTGCAAGATGGATTCAGACAAGAAAAGATTCCAGACCCTACACAGTGAACCAACCTTCCTAGCAGCAGATTTAGCTATGGATTCAATGTAATCATTCCACTTGAGGTCAGTTGATAGAGTTTAGCCGAGGAGGTACAGTGTCTTGAATACTCTTGGGAAAGGTATGAATCCATCTCTTCCTCTCAGCTATAGGTAAATAGTAGGACAGATTGAGTCTGGTGGTGATTCTATGGGGAGGCCAGAAGGGGCCAAACCCCTCCTCATTTAGGCTGGCTTCTCGGTTGGTTCAAGCACTTTTATAAGCTTCAAAAATTTATTAAACTAATCAGTCTCTGATTTTGATAAGATTTGATCTTCAGCACTTTTCCTTCTGCATTTTCTTTTCCATTTGGCTTTTTATGGACACATACAGAGACCAGTTGGAAAGAAAAACAAACAAAATAAAACAACCAGATAGATAGAAACAGACATGTTGTTAGAGAGGGAAAGAGACTTAATAGTTATATTTTTATATCTGAAGGAAGACGTTAATTAGAAATAATGTCCCCAACTTGATATGTAGATACATAGGCAGTCATCAGTGATTATGGCTGAGTGAAAGAATTGGTCAGCAATTTTGGAAAAGAAAATATTTCGTAACCTTTCAATGAATAGGTCAGTCAGAAGAGAACAATAAAATGTCAATTTCAAAAATAATCAGTCATCATTTACAAGTATCAGCTAAAATTTGAATACCAGTGGTCAGGGTAATAAAAAATGTCCTTTTACTCCTCTTTTTAAAAGCAAAATCATAATAGTTAAAAAAAATTTGGTTAAAAAAAAAATGAAGGAACTTAAGTTTTCCTTTTTTCTTTTTCTTTTTTTCATCTCTCTTTTAGGTACCTCCACTAAATCACTGAAAAACAACATATAGCATGAAGAAAAATGGCCCCAAACTTAATAAAAACAAACTTTTTCCATCAAAATCTTTGTTATTGTTAAGAGCAAAGATCAAAGTATTTTTAATTATTTTTGAAACTTTTTATCTTTTATAATAAGTTCAAATTTTTTTTATTTTGATTTTCATTAGCGGGTAACCAAATCATTACAAGAGTTTACAATAAAAAATGGAATATTATGTACCTCAGTTTTTTTTTCTGGTGAAAAACATGAATTTCAAAATTCTTGCAAAAATCAAATAATTGTCAGATTTTAATGAAACTTTCAGGACTTATTCAGAAATAAATGGAATGATTTTTTAACTATTATTTAAAAAAAAAAATCTTGGTAGAAACATATTTTTTACATCTGTTACCTCTCTCCAACTAAATTCATGAAATTTTAAGAAATAAAATTTTGCAGGCAAAATTGGTTTTATTAGTTAAATGCAGAACTAATTGGGGAATGTAAATCATCTATTATTTTTTTCAACCATTTGGCCTTTTTTCTGAGAATCTTCTCCTAATAGTAAAATAAAAATTGTAATAAAACAATGACATTATTTAATTAGATAAGCTTTTAATTGCTTTAATAAATAATATAAATTAAGGATACTATAGTCTGAAAAAAAATTTTTTTTTGATTAATGAAATTTTAAAAGAATTTTCATTTTTTAAAATTATAACAATTTAACACATCTCTCAATAAGTCCCAGGCCTAACTAATAAAACAACAACAACTTTTAAGTAAGACTTTACTTTATTCATCAATATAGTCTCATTCTAGCGAGATACACTAATTCAAACACTTCTCTAACAATTTGATGCTTTTTTTGTAGAATGATTTGTCTTTTGGCTTCAAAATACACCTCAGCTTCTGATATCACTTCTTCATTGGAGCCAAATCTCTTTCCTTGGAGCATTCTTTTAAGGTCTGCAAACAGCCAGTAGATTTGGAGAATAGGGTAGATATAGAAGCAATTCGAAGTGTGATTCATGTAGTTTTGCCATCATTCCGATTGACTTGTGACACGGTGCAGTCTTGGTGAAAGATCACTTTTTTCTTTATTTGTGGCCGTTTTTTGATGATTTATTCCTTCCAATGCACTAATAATGCTATATAATATTTGCTATTGATGGTTCTTCCTTTCTCATGGTAATTGATGAACAAAATACCTAGCACATCCCAAAATGTGGAGGCCAAAACCTTGCATCTTTGGACGTTTTGAATGGCTTTCACCTGCTGCTGTCCACCAAGCTGACTGCTGATTTGACTCTAGAGTGAAGTGGTGGATCTATGTTTCATCCATTGTCACATGTTTATGCAAAAACTCCTTGTTGTGTTGTAACAGTTGCAAACAACGCTCTAAATTGTTGACACGTTGTTTTTGATCGACTTTAAGCAAATGCAGCACCCACTTTGAACACAGTTTTCGCAATGACAAATGTTCATATAAAATGATGAATACATATACCTTCTGATATATTCAACTCCTCTGCTATCTCATGCAACTTCAATTTACGATCGGCCAAAATAAGTTTTTGGATTTTTTTGGACAACTGCCAATTTTGGGTGACCTGAGCGTTCAGCATCATTTTTGTCTGTACAACTATGTTTAAAGTCAGTATACCACCTTTTAACCATTGTTTCTGATAGAGCAGAGTTCAGATAACTTATCAAGCCATTGCTTTGCTTGAACAGTATTTTTTCCCATCAGAAAGCAATGCTTTATTAACACATGAAAATCAGATTTTTCTATTGTTTTGAAAATTTGCAACAGTAGCTTTACTTAAATAACTGTAATTTGTAAACTAATAAGCTTGTTGAGCCCAAATTTGGTTACATGTCATTTGAATGTTAGTACTTAATGGCACTGTCTATATGTCAGGCTGGGACTTGTGATGTGTTATAAAGTTTCAGAAATATCTTTAAAATATTTCAAAGATTTGTAGATGTTAGGTTATGTTATTAAGTGAAAACTGTATTTACTAATCAAATATTGAAAAGTTTAATACAAATAAATTGTATTTTTGAAATAATTTTTATTGAAAAAAGCTTTTTATTTTATTTTATTATTATTTTTTTTTTCAGTGTATTTCAATGGTTTTTTTTTTTGTTTTTCTTTTTGTGGTGTATGGTAATTTGTGTGTACAGTAAAAAGTCAAGTGTTTCATGGCTTTTTTCTCCTTATAGGGAAAAGATTTGGACTTGTGATTACCATAGACACTTAGCTTATCTTGCATCTGTCCATTGTTACATGTCAAATCATACAAGAAAGGTCAGAAAGATCAACATTCCATGATTAAGAAATAGTTTTAGTCTAAATTTCATGCTATGAATAAGTAATACTTGTGCAAATCAGATTAATTTAACATTAAATTTGCTAATTCTTCAAAAATAGCATGTCACAGATGTATATTTTATTTTTGCAAGATGTTTAAAACCGAGAATTAACTTTTGTTCAAAGATCTGTTGATCACCCAGAAATGGCTGAAAAATTTTTTTTTAAATTTTAAAAATCTCAAAATTTTAGATTCCAATTAATATTATTTCTCTTTGAAATACACCAGAGTATTTTGCTTACTGGAAATAGTAAATTTAATCATTTAGGTTTCTATTAAAACTAAAATAAGTTTCAAGAAAATTTTCTTATTTTTAAAAATTCAATTTAAAAATTAGTTGTAGAAAATGAGTGGAGGTACCAACTCTTAGTAATTTTGTCGATGTGTAAACGGGCATTTGCAGTCAGCCTAGTGAATGATTTACCCGTGTGTGAATTATCCAGTTACCAACTATACTTCTAGTTCAACCATTTGATCAAGCTTACATTTTTGGGCTAGTCATAATGTAAATTGACTCTGTTGTTTAGGAACTATAATTTCTATGAATGCCTATATAAAATAATTTACATTAACTTTTGTTGAAATCTAGAAAAATAAGTAAAATCAAAGCAATATAGCATGCATGTTAACTTGGGGTTGTGTCAATCCATCTGCCCTAAATGATGTTTTGTTTCAGTGTCAGGTGAAATGATAATATTTAAATAATATCCTTATTTCAAAGTAGCTTCTTGATCATATGGTCGGACTTTGCTGAAAACATAAATTAATTTTTTAGCTGATTTTTGTATGGCTGTGGTGACCGCAGCATTTTGATTGATTTTGTTGCATTATTCTATTTACGCATCTATTTTTTTTCTCGCATTTTTTGTTCTTCAAAAAAGTTTTGTAGAGGGAAAAATCAGCAGACAAATCATATGATTCTGTATTGACGTTAGTATTAGCCCTTTGAATTTGTTTTGAAATTAACCTCTCTTGTGTTTCGACAGCTTAAGAGTGGAAAAAAGGCAAGAATAAATTAGAACTCCACTACTATGAATGAAGTTATTCTGTTTAATATACCCAAACTCATTACTAAGTTGTGTATATGATAGTGGTATACACTACATTATTCAAACTACTATCCTCATCTTTGTTGCCATTTGTATGATGTTTCGACTGTTGTCAGGTGCTAGGAATTTCAAACTGAACCCTTTATTACGATCACTGGGGTATAAGTGCAAAGCTCCTTCTGGTAGTCATGAGTTATCTCCCTCTAACCTGATTCTAAGTTACTTATTAACCATTGCTGTAGCCTGATATTGAACTCACAACTCTTTGGGTCAAATCACTGGAACTAACCAATATCTATATCCACTGAGCCATGTGTTCTTAAGGACAAGAACAGCTGAATTTATTAATGTTCAGTAATCATTTTTTTACTAGAGTTCATATTGCAATTTTTGATGTTAATGGTTTTCTCTAGTATTTTTTACCAGAGCTCAGATTGCAATTTTTGGTACTAATGATTTTCTCTGGTACTCTGTATCACTAGTTACCATAGTGTATTCATCTCTATGCTTGGTTGGCTTTGGAGATTTTTGTATCCTAGCATATGTGCTGATTTGTTAAGTATGTAGTTTCCAGTGGCGTTCTCTATTATTTCAACTTCACCCCGTAGGGGCAGTGATCCCCTTTTTCCCTCCATATGTGGTCAGTGCCACCTATTTTTTTTTATCTCCCCTTGTGTTACGGCCTTGCAATATTCTTGGGTGTTTTGTTTTTTTTTTTTTTTTTTTTTTAATCATATCACCCTGAGCAAGGCGGTAACACCACTGATGTGCAGGGGGCTATGTGAGAGTGAACAGATTGGAAAAGAGAAAGCTGGAAACCACATCCTAAACAGGGAACAAGGGATGAGCCTCTTCACCTCTTCAATAGATGTGGGTAGAGTGTGAACCGGGAGCCTTACCATAAGGGGCCGGCCTGTTTCCATTGGGGGTTTTACTCAGGAGAGGTACATGGAAAGTGTGGAACCACTTCTGAAGATCGTCCTGATGTTATATGGACCACAGATACTTCGTATTTTCCTGGATAACACCTTTACATAGGGTAAACAGACTGAGGCTGTTTACTGAGAGTTGTGATCCTCATTCACTCTCACTTCCATGTTCATTGGAGTTGTTGGCAACAAATGGCAATAAAGATGAGGACAGTAGTCCGAATAATATAAATAGTGTAAATACTCTCTCATCTCAAATATAAACAGTGGTGTAGTATGAAAATGAAGACACTGCTTGAGTTTTCCCTCCTCCTCACAAAAATCTTGGCCTCTAAGTGCCCCCCCCCTTTCAGATTTCCACAATTGCCACTGATTGGATCTCATAGCCTTGGGTGATAAGTGATGTAAGAGAAGAAAAATTTTGAATTCAAATCCCCTGCTGCCTTGTAGATCCTGTCTCTTTAACTTCTGAAATGAGGTGTGGGGTAACCTCAACATTCCTGACGCAAAAAGAACTGGAAAGCTGTTGTATTATTCTGCCTTTAATGTCACCATGAACCACAATTGTGAGAAGGAATAGATTGGTGTCTACGGTGGTGCAAATTGTGCTAACTGAATAAATGATGATTTAATAATGTTCTTGGGAATCATCATGAAATGGATATGTACTAGTTTTATTTCACGTTGATAGTTGCAGTACTGAAGACAGACCAGGTAAGAACTAATGTACAGGAAGCTTTTGAAGATAATATTAAAAATATAAAATTCTAATTTTATTAGTTTTGTACCTCTGAAAATTTTTCTTCTCAAATTGTTAATTGTAAGTAAAGCAAATATAAAAAATATTTGAGTAAATTGATGTTTGCCTATTAAGTTATATGTGCCATAACTTAAGATATTCACTTTATGTGAAGCTTCTTTTTCATATTTAGGATGTATTCCAAAGGTTTTTTTATTAATTGGATATTTATTCATATTGATTATTTAATTTACTTTAAAATTTTATCAAAAATGTAGGCTTACAGCCTATCACGTTGAATACATCGGTTCTTGCTTGATCACCGAAGTTAAGCAACGTTGAGCTTGGTCAGTACTTAGATGGGTGACTGCTTGGAAATACCAGGTACTGTAAGCGTATAGTGATGGATGTGCGTTGTGGTGCAGTGGATATCAGCTCGGAAAGAGAAATCGGTGGGCAGAGTTCGAATTCCAGTTGAATACCCTGCATTCACTTAAGCACTGGTACCCTTGGGAAAGGTATTAATCCGTCCCTTCCCTCCAGTTATGGGTTAAATAACAAGGGTAGGACTTGGAGACCCTGCCCTTAAAAACAAATCCCAATGTATCTTGCTACTCGAAAAGAAAAAGTATTACTAGACACAAAACTTATATAAAAACAACAATAAATTGTTGAAAGAAAAAGGTATTACCAGCAATAAATAAATAAAATTTAGTTGGCAATAAATGACCCGTCGAGGTTGATATGCCATAAAAACAAAACAACCAATTTAAAAAATGTTACAATTTTTAAAAGTTATATTTCATTTAGTATTTTACTGGATTTGCTTATGTCTGGATATGATCTGGCTGGGAAAAAAGGCTTAGTGTGATACAACAAAGACTTCTGTATATGGTTACAAACAGGTCATAAAGTTCATTTATTCTTTTTTTTTTTATTACTTATGCTATTACAAAGAAAGTACATCATCATGTTAAATGTAAATTTATTTTTCCTCAAGATTGATGACATTGAGTGATATTGCATAGGTGTATAAATATTTCCACTCAAAGCAAATGTTTACATAGATTTTTTTACAACTGAAAAAGAATAGGCATTACATTGTAATTTTAACCAGAGAAAGAAAAGGCCTATAAAAGATTTTTTTTCCTGACATTAATCCATGTTTAATGTACTTTTTTTTCTACAAAAACTTGAAATGATTATTTTGGTTATACAATAAGCTGTTGATATTTTTACAAGTAAATTATCCTGAAGAATAGTATTCAGTTTGATTTTGTTTCATGGCATATCAACACCTATATGGCTTATTTAATACTGAAATCTAAATATCCTGAATGCATTTGTAGGCCTTCAACTACAGATAAAATGAATTATTAGTAATTTTACTATCAATAAGTGTTGTTGGTAATTTTTTATATAAAAATGTATCGCTAGTATTTTTAATATAAAAATGTTATTTTATACTTTACGGTGTTTTTTGTTTGAGGCGGGTCACTGTTTTCCCATAGCTGTGTGGTGGATACGAAATAAAAATAACTCTTTTTTTCTTCACTGTTTGTAAATTCATGAGCCAGAAAAATCTAATTTTGACCAATAGGAAAAAGGATTGACTCCCAACTGAAGGAAAAAGATCAAGGCAAATTTTGCAAGCCTGTGTGAAAAATTTATTAACCAATGAAAAGAGAATGGTTTCAAAAAAAAGAGAAAGTAACAAGCCAGTGTCAAAACGTTATTTGATATAGAGAATGTTGAACAATACAGACAGGGGTTAAAAAGGCAGATAACATCCAACCAGCCATGATGTGAAAAGAGAAATTTTAAACCGCTGATCAAACACAATTGTCTCAGCAACACACATACACACTCCCTCTTCTCGCATGCTATTTTTTTTTTATCTCTTCTTCTTTGTCTTTGTCCACCTACCATCAACAAAAAAGAAGTTGATAACAACAAGACACTTCAACTGACTCCTAAAATTAACGTTGACATACTTTATCACCTTTCTTCTTCACTTACTCACTGGTCACAAAAAGAAAGAAAGGAATGAAGACATTATTACAACAAACAAACTCTGGATTCATTTAACTCGTTACTACTATTTCTCTTAGAATATTTCCCCAGTTAATAATTTCACTTCCTACAAATTGATGTTATTCGATTCCATAAATAAATTTTCACTTATTTATACTGTTACAACCCCAACCTATAACACACCATTGTAGCAGAAGATGGGACTGCAACACATACACAAAAAACGAAATTATGATTCTGTTAAACGAGAGTTTTTCTCTCAATCAGCTAAACGTTGCTGAGCTAAATGGAATTGCTTGAAAATGATGACAGAAGGCAAACACAAAAATGTATTCATAACAAGTAATAGACTTTAATTATGAAATATACAAAATAGTTTAACAAATGGGAATCTTAAATAATAGAGTTTGGGACAAATAAAAGTAAAAAGAAAACAATGTTTAAAAAAGAAATGATTTGCGGGATGGGTATTTCTGATCAAGTAAATTAACATTATCTTATCAAACAGTTTGAAATCCGCTAACCTGCATTTATATTAAAGGAATACATATGCATGCAACAAAAATGTATCAAATGATGAATGAGTGACTTATCTGTTAGTTGAATGAATATTTCTTTTCACTTGTCTTCGGTCTCTGGGGTTTTTCAGATTTCTTTTATACTTTTGTTTTTCTATCTTTTCCTCTTCTCTTTCTTCCTCTTTGATTTCATCACTTGAATGTTCTTCCTCTTTGAGTTCATCACTTGAACATTCTTTCTCTTTATTTCTTGTCTAGAGGTTGAGATGTGATGTATTTTATCTGCCATTTTTCTTTTTCTTGTTCTTTTCCTTTTTCTAGGAATTGAGTTGTGTTGAATTTATCTTTATTTTTTTCTTTTCCCTTTTTCGGGAATTGAGATATGTTGAATTTGGTTTCTTTGAATCAATCTCTTCTTCAAAACTTTGGTTGGTTTCTACGGATTTTCATAGTTGTACTTATAACTGATTATCGCAAGCTATCATAGACCTCTGATCAGATCAAGCCTGAAATGGGAATTGAATTGAAAGTGGTTCTTACTTTCATGCCAAAGTTTGGCACATGATGTCGTATGTTCAAATATGGAGTTCTATCCATGTGGGCAAAAGCAGGTCACTGGCCTTCGGTTAAAGTGTGTCAGGGTGTCTGGAAGTCATCCGGTCAGATCACTGTGCTATCATGGGATCCAAGAAGAAGAGAGCATGTTCTCTATATGTTGTCCATTCTTTATCACACATGCATGAAGCTAAAATCAAACTGTTTGATTTTTTTTTTCATTTCATTTCCTTTTTTTTTTTTTTTTTTTTTTTTTATATGTACTACTGTTGTGTTTTGGGATACCTCTAAAAAAATTTTATTTTTTCTAATAAATCAACTAGGAGTTTGTAACAATACAAATAAAAAACACTTTTGTTCTTTCCAATCTTCTGATAATTGCAAATTGTGGGGAGTTTGGTTATGTTTAGCACAAGGCCAATTTAATGAAGATGATCTATCTTCCTACTTTAGCTAGACCATAGCAGGTGCTAGTACCCAGAATCAGGTTAGACCTGGAAACAAAAGCAAGTAAGAGGTGGCTCCATGCTACTCAAAACCTCCAATCTTTCAATCGGAGGTTTTGCTGCTGGATGCTAGTTTATTGTCATACCCAGGACTAACTAAACGAAAACAAAACTTGAATGAACTTTAAAACCTAAAGAAAAAAAAAACACCCCACAAATTTCATATATTTACATTATTTACATTTAGACTATTGTCCTCATTTTGTTGTTGCTATCATATTTCATTCCTTGCACTCTCTGGCCTTCATCTCTGGCCTTCATCTGGCCTTCATTTGTTTAACTTACAGGGATTTCTGAACCCTTTATTCAATAGCAACAGCTGTAACAAAAGAAAAAAGTTTCAGTGAGTACAGGTAAGCATGACAAACAGCAGTGACAACACTCATCAGCAGGCAGGTTAAGGTTCCAATTTCTACACAGAGAATTGTCCTACATGGATTAAAATGTTGGTTTGTAAATTTGGTAACATAATAATTGTGACTTCAATCCCTGGACTGGGTAATATGTGCTTGGACTCAGTGGAAACAGTGAGCAGGAACTGATCAGTACTAAAAATAAGAACGGAACAAGATAATGTAGACATAGGCAGTGGAATGAGAGCAGTCTACTCCCCATAGATTAAATAAAGGGTTCAGTTCAGAATTCACTGTAAGTTACTAGAATCAGTATGCATCTGATAAAGGCTGGAAGGTTCAACTGCCAAAACATTGAGATAACAACAAAGATGAGGACAATAGTTCAAATGTAAATAGTTTAAATAACCCAGAAATTCCAATAAAAATTTTAGATATTATAGCATTCTAAAAAATATTAAAAAATATTCTCTATCTAAACAACTTAATTTTTATACTCTTGTAATTTTTGTTTCAATTTTGCTTCAATCTTTTCTTTTATTTTCAGATTGATAAACCAGGAGGAAATGCCAAAGTGGTGTTTGATGATCCGGTTTTGTGTCGGCTCTGGACGTGGATGGCTTGTATCCTTTAACTTTTTTCTAACTTTACATTCCCCACCTGCTTCAAAGTATATCATTAGAGTTATCATGAAAAATCTATGAGATTGAACTGAGCATATCTTGATTGAGATTCAATTGAGATTGAACTGAGCATATCTTGTCTATTGTAGGCTGGAAACTGGTGTCTAAATATCAGGTTCAAATTCTGTTTAAATTTGAGGCATTCTCTTTTTCATGAATCCACTTTTCTCTTCTCAGCAATAGGTTAAATAACAGTGAAAATCACAAACTGAACTCTCTAACCTTGCTTGGCAACCACACTAAGAGAACAACAACTTCTAATTCAAAATTGTTTGGACATGGGACTGGTAACTCTACTCAGTAAAACCCTGCTTGTTACAAAAACCACAACAGCAGCACCTAATGTGTGATGCTGTGGTCTTATTCTCTGTAGGAGTGCCTAACACTAAAGAAAAGGTGTGGTAGCACAGTGGTTTGTTCGATTTTCTTTTGGTTATTTTGGTCTTGTGCCAGATGGAAGTAAACTTAACTATGCTTTGATAAATTTTGATCAGGTATTACTACATACCTACAAAAAATTTAAATATATGTGGCAAAACAAACTTAAAACAGCAACCTGCGAGTGAATTGTGGCTCTCCCAGCTGGTATTCCAATCCAGAGTTATTCCTTCTCGAGTTTTGTCTCAAAATCTCACTAACAGACGTTTCAGCCACCAACTGTGAACGTTGTTCCACTCCTGCCCACTGGGAAAAATTTGTTGCTTTTATATTTGTACATATACCCATAATCCTTTTGCATCTTCCTGTGATCCCATAATGCATTGCATCTTTTAGTGTATAAAAATGCAATGCAATTCCCCACTCATTCTTTTACATTATCTGGCCGAGGACGGATTACGGCAAAGCGGTAAGTGCTTTTTCTTTTACCTTCATTTTAACTGCAGTAGCTTTACATGCTAAGCAAATACGAACTCTTTTTTGGCAGGGACAAGGCAAGTCACAAACAGTTGTGTTTGTCCCAGGTTGTATCTCATGTCTGCCACAATATACCAATACTATATCCATTAGTAGTGAAAAGGATAGTGTATATGATACAATTTGGAAAGAATTGTATTAATGACAATCATCTAATTTTGGCCACAAGAAATTAAAAGCAGGAAAAGCAATGAGAATTTGGATGTTGTAACAAGAACTTTATTGTTGGTTAACTGGGGTGGGGGCTATTTGCTATCAGAATTTTTAAATCCCTATCAGTTTTTTTAGAATGTAGAATGGAAGGGCAACCTAGTGAGGGTTCAAGTTATGGGGATGGAGGCCTAAGTCTGAATTAATTTGGTTGTTGCCTTTATTTGATAAACTTAGTAAACTCTATTAAAAATAATAATGTCAAGTAAAATGAGAGTTCCTTCCTTCATATTTTATTAAATGAAAGCCACTCAATCAGTGCAATTTCTAAAATGAGACAACCAGCAGGGACATTTTTCTAATTATTTTATTGGTTGCACTTGTTAACTAGTCTATTTGATGTCCAGGTTGTATTTTTAACATTATCTACCTTGGTGTGGCAATTCAACACCTATTTGATCAAAGGAAAAAAAATCATGGTGATTTTCTTCTATTATAACTGAAGTCGTTGGTGAGAATCCAAATTATTTTCTGTATTTTCTTACAGTTCTTAAAAGGCTTGGGCTCAAGTATTACTTTCAGTGCTATGTCTAGTTAAGAGAAGTAGAAATAGAACATTTATCTAAACTTATTTATAAATGGAACTTTGTGTGTGTCCATTACCTATAGACACCAAAATGGCTGAACAGATTTTCTTGAAAATTTACACAGTTGTACTATAAGCGTCTGCGAGTGTTCTTAGCTAGGTTTTGTGTCGAGGTACCCCCGATAAATATCGATAATCGAAAAAATCGGGTCATAGAAGGAGTAGTCTGATTTTAATCAAATCTGATACACTCATAGACAAAGACATAAGAAATGATATTCAGAAGTTTCAAGGTTGCAGTTCTTACAATAGGTCAGAAAATCGATTATATATACATATAAAAGGCAAGATGTTTGTGTGTGTCTGTTTATCTGTCTGTATGTTTTTCAGCCCTTTTATTTTAGTTTTTGTTTTGGGTTTGGCTCTAAGTAGGTATAATTGTAGTTCTTAGTCTCAGCCATGATATCATTTACTCAGAGGACTTATTTAGCCTTCAAAATTCAGTTTACGATGAAAAAAACTGATTTGATATCGATACCAGGAAATCAAAATTTGACTTACATCCATTCATTTTTCTTTCAGTCTATGGTTTCACTTTAACTGGAAACAACTATTACTTTTTAGTCTTTTGTGCCAATGTCCAAAGAGTCTGAGCTCTAGGACCATGGATTAGTTTTAATGCTTTCATTACACCCGAGCAGCTATACTGCTAGTATATATATATTTCGCGTAGACTTACATTGCACTTAAATGAAAATTCTAACATATTCCGACATTTAATACACCACGGCTATCAACACACACTTCTTAGGAAAACACTTGTTGAAAATACGTATATACTTAGACAAGAAAATAATAAACGAAAACTTAAAATTCTAGAAGCTATCTACATCAAACAGTTTAAACCTAGCCTAAATAAAATAAATTTCGACACCTCCACTAACATACTTCAATGCCTATAATCGATGGGAGAGGTCATAGTTATTATACTTACTCCCTACACCATAGTAGTAGCAGTCCTCAGACCAATCCCCTCATGCCACTATACATTCAATTGACCAAAAACCCACTACCACCATTCCTTCTTGGCCTGCAGCCACGTGCGACACAAAAAATGGAACTGTTTCATTTTCTCATATAACTCCACTCTGTTAATAATTTAAATGTTCTATGTTCACTGAACCTTGAATGTTCATCCTTTGATAATGGCTTATGTAAGCCGAAAGCTCAGACCTGATAAAAAAATCAACAATTATTCCGATTTCTTGTCGTCTTTCCATGACAACACTATCAAGCTAATCAGATCATACGAAAGGATCTTACACAAAATAAATAGACAGAACTTGTCTATATTATTCAATGAAACCTGTATTAATATATATATATATATATATATATATTGTTTAGCACCAAGATTGTTATTTTTTTCAGTGGTTCTATTCATAAAATGTATTTTAGCATGCAGGTTATTGTAAAGTGCTCGATATCGCAAACTAGCCCTGACGAGTGAGAGCATCATAACAGTGTCAGCATGAAACTGCTCCATTAAAGTGACAAAATCTGAACAAAATTTTTACTACTTATTTGCTACCCAGGTTTCATCCATACCGGTTTCATCAGGCAGAAAGGGCAGGCTGCATTTCTTGGTGCTTCTTATCCACACGACTGTCACACAAAAGTTTCATTTATAAATAAGTTTAGATTAGAATAGATATACACACACATAGTGTGACCAGAAATCTCATGATATAGTAGAAATAAAATTTTCTATTATTGAGTTGTTACATATTATTTTTTTTCTGATATTCTGTGAATGATCTCAAAGAATAATCTTTTACAGCAATTCTTGCTATTTAGCAACTCTGTTGTTTAATGTTATTGAAATTTTATTTCTGATTAGACATCTTTTTGAGATGGAATGCCAAGTAGACAGGGATGAGCATGTTTGATATTTTCTCTTTGCTTTTAATCAAGGTCATAAATCTGCTTGAGATATTTCTGTTGTGTATGGAGATGACTTCATTACTGACAGAATGGTATAGAAATGGTTTCCTGTTTGAAGGAGGGGAAATTTGAACTCACAAACCTGGCCAACTTGTACTGTTTGGTGAGAACTGATTGCTCATACTAATTGTTGTATACCTACCTATATTACATAATGGAATTTTCCTATCCTCTTAAATACATGGACAATATTGTAGCAGAGTAGAGTGGTTATACTGACTAACAGTTTCATAGCAGTGTATCCACTTCACACAGCATGTAAGTCATGTATTTGTTGATATACTATTGTTCCCAACCTCTGTTTTGAGTTATAATGCTAATTAAAGAACTTCACCAGACCACTAGAGAACTGACTCGGAAAACAGTAAGCTCTTATGTTACTGCCACTCATCATTTTAACTCATTGGGCAAGGTCTAGAAAACCTGCTAATTAAAAGAAAACTGCACCGGGAACTGGCTCAGGAGACTGCACTAGGGAACTGGCTCAGGAGACTGCACTAGGGAACTGGCTCAGAAGATGGCAAGCTCGCATGTTACTGTCATTTTAACTCATTGTGTAAGGTCCAGAAAAACAGCGCATGGGTGCCACATGCATTGACTGAGAGAAACGAACTCTAGCAATACACTTTACTTGCTCGACACCAGGCTGCTCATGGATACAAAGAAAGAGCTTGGTTGGGAAATTCTGCAACATTCACCATATTTAACCCTTTCAGACTACCACTGTTTTCATTTGTTTTTTAACAATCTGAAGGATGCTTCATTCAACAATGATGTGGAGATTAAAATGTGGCTTCATGAATTTTTTGAGTCAAAACCTAATGATTTCCATCATTGAGGCATTGAACAGTTAGTGGATTGTTGGAAGGAGGTTGTAAACAATGAAGAGAAATATAATGTTGAATGATTCATCAGAACTATTAATAAATAAGTATCAAAATAGATTATAAACAGCAAACAAATTTATGTAACAACCTAATAACTTAAATTTGACTAATAAATCCCATAATTTATTTGTTTTAAATTATTTCTAGCTCAAAGATAAATCAGTATTAATTTTGTAATATCATTGTAAAATACTGAAATAATTTTTTTTTATGACACAGGTAAACTAGGATGAAATTTTATACAAGGTCTTTTTAAATATAGGCACTTCTAAAAACACCTGTGATGGCATTATGCAAGCAGTAAATATCAGTTATTTCTTTTAATTACTGGAATGAGGTGAAATTCAAGGGATGGTCCATGATACTTGAATGGTTTTCTTTACATTTCTTCTTTTATAGGCTACATACCTTCAGGATATGACCAATAATGGTTTTTCCACAATTTCCTGTCTGTTGTTGCACCAAGTAACTTTTGACTCTTTAGAATTCTTTTTTATCCCTGTTGACTCATAAATTTACACAAATTTGTTAAGTAGATTACTTACTGTTTTCTCATGTTTTCCTTACCCTCACTATGTCCATTGAGAGGTGAATTCTCCAGACCCTGTGTTCTCATTATGTGACCAGGAAATATAATCAGTCTTTTTCTGATTGTAACTACAAGTTTCCATATAGATCCCATTTTCTTACATGCTCTGTCAATGGTATTCTCAGTATTTTTGGTAGAATCACATCCCTATCACTTAGTCTCTTTAGCATATTGAATTTTACTAAGTCATAATGAACTTAGGTTGGTAGGACAAAGCAGAACTTTTGTATAGAATAAAGTATTAAGTCATTCATCAACTGAGACTCTAAAATACTAAATCATTTGAGTGAATACTTATTACTTTTTTCATACAACTACATTTAGTCTCATTATGGGTACATGATCAAGTAGTTAGAGCATTAGTTTTTTGATAATGGAACTTGGGTTCAAATCTTACCAAAGTCAATTTTTCAAGGAGGTGATTTCATGAATATAATAACTTACGAAGATAATATTGGGCAGTGTCTGAAAACTATATAAAAATTTGACCAAATCCTTCTGAGTGAAATTGGGTAGAAAAAACTACTTGGAAACAGTAGATTTTTGTGTTATCTCCAAGTTGTAAGCCATCATGACCAAGGATTTGAGCCACATACATTGACTGAGAGAAACAAACTCTAGCACTCCAGTTTATTTGCTTGACACCAGGCTACTCATGGATACAATGAAAGAGCTCGATTGGGAAATTCTGCAACATCCACAATTTGAGGGATGTTTCATTCAACAATAATGTGGAGATTAAAATGTGGCTTGATGAATTTTTTTTAATCTTTCAATTGATGATCATACCAGACTATGCATTCTCTCTCAGTTCACTCCTTTCAGTGTAACTCCCAAGTCAGCTCTGTGGGTGTTGTACCTGAGGAGATCATTTGCAGTAGTGATTAGATATTTACCCTAGCAGACAGACATACTCAGAAATGAATGGCCAACTATACATTTAATTTTATGAAAAAATTACTTTATAAATGTACATTTGAAATTATCTAAATATGCAATAAAGTTGTATATCTTTGTACTTAAATCAATATGTATTTGTAGGATGTACAGTGGTATCAAAAATAAAAGTAATTTTTATGTATTTCATTTTTTTGGAGAAAAAATGTCTAGTAATCATATTATTACTATTATTGACAACATTTATGACTATAAAAAAT
The DNA here is from genome assembly GCA_037127315.1 of Ascarosepion bandense. Classification (NCBI taxonomy): domain Eukaryota; kingdom Metazoa; phylum Mollusca; class Cephalopoda; order Sepiida; family Sepiidae; genus Ascarosepion; species Ascarosepion bandense. The sequence goes on along the minus strand of JBBBDQ010000363.1, from coordinate 17,630 downwards.
GTAAATTATACATGAACCATCAAATATGTTATTTTTATCAGTTGCATTTACTTCCGTCAACCTGAATTTTCATCACTAATTTTTTTTTTACTAAGTTTTCTCTTTTTATTATTTTGTTTTGTCATAACTTTGTTAGGATCTTCTTTTTATTCCCTATGTGCTGTTTCCTTTCAGGATGTAGGCGATCGTGGACCTCCACTTACTGCTATTCCTTGCCTCTCTTAACATTTTTCCTCTTGGTATCTCTCCCAAACTTTGCACTGCCACCCAGTTGCTCAGGACCATAAAGTCTCATGTTACTTTCCCCTGTCTCTCTTTCTCTCTAGCCATCACATGAGTATTAGATTCTTCAAGCCTTCTTTCTTCATTATATGTCCCAGAAACTTCAGCTGTCTCTTCCTGATAAGTATAAGTATTCTTTTCATTTGCTTCCTCTCCAAAACCTTGTTGTTACTCACATGTTCAGCACCCTTCTGTAGAACCCCATTTCTGTTTCTTCTTAATTTGTTGCCATATATGGGGACAGATATCATATAACAGTCCTCCAGTACTCTTCTTTGTTTCCAACAACATCTTCCTGTCTCAATTTTCTGCTTAGCTTTTGAAATGCATCCTTGGCCATGCCAATGTGCATTCGGATTTCAGTGTTTCACTTTCTGTTCTCTGTTAGAACACTTCTCAGGTATTTAAACTTCTGCATCTGCTTGATTTTAGTATCCCTGACCTGTAGTTGGCATTTTGGTCTTCTCTTTTTGCTGATGACAATGCATTCAGTAAATAGCAGGAAGTAAGAATAAAGTAGAATTTTCTAATTGAACTCAAATTGGTGTAGAAAGATCGCAATATGAATGTAAATTTATTCTTTTGTCTTTCTAAAGCCTTTCAAGGCTGATTTGCTTATGGTATTATCTATAAGAGACATTCTAATCTAAACAATTTCCTTACAGATGAAGAGGAGACCCTAAAAGAATAATAAGAATAGCATGGACAGAACATGTGAGCAATGAGGAAGTATTAAGGAAAATGAAAACAAAAAGGACATTGGTTAGGATCAGAAAGACAGTTGAAATTTCTGGGATACATAATGAGGAAAGAGAGCTTGGAGAATTTGGCACTCACATGGCATAGTGAAGGCAGAATGGAAATTATAAATAAAATACTTAAGAAGTTTGTGCAAATGGATGATGGAACATGAATTGGGAGGTATATTAAGGGGACAAATATTACTTAGAAATACAAAAGATAGGAAGTTATGGAATGCTATGATTGCCCATATTTTGAAAGGTCACAGGACATAAAAGAAATATATTTTACGAGAATTGAAAAAAAGCTCTCACTATTTTACAGTTGAAATGGTTAGATGTCACTATAAGTTCTATGTTCCAGGTTTCTTCTCTTGCAATTCTCTCTTCAAGCATTTTGCTATCTGGTCAACTGTGATCTTCAAAAATTTAAATACAATGTCAGTTCTTATCTTCTGTTTTAATTCCTGTTCTTTTATTGTTTCCTCACATTAATAATGTTCTTTTCCTCATATTCTCTTACACTAAGTAACCCCTTGTGTCTTAGATACTTTAATGTCTTGTTTGGGGTAAAATGGTTAAAAAAACATTAGTGTGATATTGGATGGATTGCAATATCAAATTTCTTTGGAAACTACACTTTATTTTTAGTTCTTCATGTAATACCTAGATAATCATAATAAAAAGTAATAACATAATGAGTGTTAGCTAAAAATTTCAAGAAAATATCTTAATATTTTTCATCAAATAAGATGAAGTAGATCTTTTTGTCCTCATTATACTTAAAATTATCTAATGCACATTTTTGAAAAATACAAAATTTCTACAGGGCAAGCGATTGTTTTAATTTTTTTATCTGTTTTAAGGAAAATATATTTTTTGTTTGATAGAGAATTAGGAAAAAATTTTAAAAAGTCAGTCTTTACTATTGTTTTTTGTTGTCAGCAGGTGATGAAAAACAAGTGTTTTTGAAAATGACATGATGAAATAGTATCAATTAACAATAGCAAGTGTAATTATGAAGAGAATTATAACTAAATTTTCAAATAACAAATTAAATGATATTGAGTAAAACTGATCATTTAATTGAATTTTGTTCACTTAATTTGTAGTCTAAAGTGCAGTGTTAAGAATTAGAGAAAAATATGAATCAATGGAAGCCCTTAAGAGTTTGTTCTTGATTAACTATATTTAGTTTGGGATGTTTCACACACAGAATGACAGTCTGTAGAAGGAAAATATTTACTAGTGATTTTAGAAAAAATTAAAAAAAAAAATTTACCAGTGGTTTTTAAAAAAAAAAAGAGTTTCTCTCTCAAGCTAATATCTATCTTTATTTGAATGCATGCATTATTAAGTGAAAGATTTTTTTTATCTTTTTTTTATTTTGATTTGTTTGCTATTGGCTAATTTCCTTAACAAGTCCTTTTTTCCAGTAGCAAAGGAACTCAGCAAAGATAAAATGAGGAAATCTGCACAAAATTCTTTTTATGGTGTGGAAAGCGTGCTGTCAAATTTAAAAAGTGAAAAAACTGCCGTCAATTGGCAGGGACTGGAAGCTAGTGAAACTCGTGCCAAATATCTTTACCGCAGTGAAGAAAGGTAAACAAAGTTTTTAATTAGTTTATGTTGATTGTTTTCTATGATTATGTCAAAACATTCCTGGAAAGCATTTTTAATGTGCAATATTAATAAAAATATTAGCTGTTATTGATAATATAGTTGATGATTGTCTTTTGATGGTTAAATGATCCATGTAATTGGGTTTTTAAAAACAATAATAAAAGCTGTTAATGCAAAATCTTCAGCAATTTATAAAAAAAAAATGCCATGACACTGTTCAAAGGTCATGTTAGTGATGCATGTGATTGAAATGGGACAAATACACATCAGGGTAACATGGGTTTGTATATTTAATTGAATTTTGTTTGTTCAGTTTATAGTCTAAGTGCAGAGTTAAGAATAACAGGAAAATTATGAATTAAAAAAAGCAATGAAATAGAGAAGCCTTTAACTCTGTGTTAATCATATTGGGTGTCTTGTTACTCCAAAATTATTGAAGTACTTATAATTCCTAGTTGGCAACTTGTTTCTTTGGTTTTCTCCCACTATACTTGATGAGGATTTGCAGCATATGTTGAGGTGTAGTTGTAGCTCTGTTGTCATGGGTGACAGATGTCGCTTTGTCTTCTTCTGGGTATCTTCTCACCCAAGAATATAAGTTTTCATGATATATATATATATTTTAAAATAGAAAGGTGCTCACACAAATTCCAGTTGCACTCAGTATGTAAGAGCTTGGAATAAATGCTCCTTTAAAAAAAAAACAAAAAAAAACACAAGATTACTGTTGTTACTCTAAACATGAGGATAAAATAAAAACAGTCTGGAGAAGTGGCTAAAAGTATTTGAGATGAAAATTATGGAAAATGTTTACATTCCTTATCTCCAGAAATATCTAGGATGTGCATTGTGAGCAATGGATATGGGCTTGGGATAAGAAATCAAAAAGCCGAGTTAAAATTTCATTCAAATTTGTTTCATTCACACATGCACAAATACCCTTGAGAAAAGTATTAATCCAGCTCTTCTCTCTCTAACTATGGGTTAAATAGAAGGACAGATTGGGTTCTATAGCCTTGCTTGGCGACCATTTTATTGCAGAAAGTAATGATGTAATGGCAGCTTACTGTAGGAAAATGTTTTGCCTAGTCAGTCATGTCACAAGAGACATGATCACCCAAGCATCCATCATGTATAGCAATTAACTGACTGATCTCCAGAAAAATGTGAGAATGCTGAAAAACAATGACTAAAATCTTTCGTGTTGGCTGTATTCAATGCAAGATGCTTGAAAGAAAGGTTGCTGCCCAAGTTTACACACATATATTTATAATCATTTCACCCCAAGCAAGACTGTACTACTACTGATGTGCAGGGGGTTACATAAGAGGCAAGTGATGAGAAAGAGGAACAGGTAATAAGGGTGCCAAAGAATGGGTGGGTAAAAGAAGGATGAGAACACTGGTGTGAAGAGAGCTGCATTAGAGTTGAGTGGAAAGGGAGAAGAACATAATACAACAGTTGACGGAAAGAATGAGAGTCAAGGAGATAAAAGATGGCAACTGACATTTCATTGAAATTCTTGGAGATTGTAGCTACCAAGGAAGCAAGTATACAGAAGGGAATTCCACAGGTGAGAAGTGTGAGAAAAGGATGGCACCTAGTTGCTAGTCTAGCAGCTCAAGTAAATTCATGCAGAGGGGGCACCAGGGAGCTAAGCTCATTAGAGCAGAAGCTGTGAAAGTATTTGTAGAAGAGACAGAGGAAAGCCACATTACATTGGTGAGAAAGTGACTGGAGTTAAGTACCGTGTCGGGATTGATTACATTGTAGATTCTCCATTGGGTTTTGTTAAGAACCCCAAGATGAATAGCAGGGGCACCCAACCAGATATGACAGCAGTAATCAATGCACAGGCGGATGTTAGATTTGTATATATCCAAGATGGATTCAGTTGAGAAAAACTTCCTGGTTTGAACCAACCTTTCTAGCAGTAGATTTAGCTGCGGACTTTATGTAGTCATTCCACTTGAGATTGGCTGAGAGAGTTAGGCCAAGGAGGCACAGTGTTTTGCTTTCAGGGTGACTAGCTTGTTCCATGCTGTTCCAGACAGATAAACAGACACACACACACACAAACATCTTGCCTTTTATATATATATAAATTATCGATTTTCTGCACTATTGTAAGAACTGCAACCTTGAAACTTCTGAATATAGTTTCTAATGTCTTTGTCTATCAAATTTGATTAAAATTGAACCACTCCTTCTATAACCCGATTTTTTCGATTATCGATTTTCGATTTTCGATAATTATCTGGGGGTACCTTGACACAAAACCTAGCTAAGAACACTCGCAGACACTTATAGTACAACTGTAAATTTTCAAGAAAATTGGCTCGGCCGTTTTGGAGTCTATAGGTAATGGATACACACACACATACATAGACAAAGTTCCATTTATAAATAAGTTTAGATTTATCCAATGCTTTATGCAAAGAAAAAAAATTTAGTTTTTGAAAATTAAACATTCAGAAAAATAGTCAATCAAGCTTACCAGAGACAAAATCTGCTGCCATCAGAATATTAACTGAGTTGAGTGAAACTTAAAATTCATCATGGTGAACTCCATTTCACTTTTTAATCTGTTATTAATTCAATAACAATATATATATATATATATATATATATATATATTTTTTTTTTCTTACATACAACATGTGACCAATGACCACATGTGCATTTACTTTGCCCTCATCAGCCGTTAACCAAGGGTGAATACACAGTTTCGGTGGTTTAAAGCGGGACTGCCACCCCTGATTTTTCTGTCATTTACTTTGCCCAGTAGCGATTGCTGCTGGTGGTGCCAGGGGTGGCAGTCCCGCTTTAAACCACCGAAACTGTGTATTCACCCTTGGTTAGCGGCTGATGAGGGCAAAGTAAATGCACATGTGGTCATTGGTCACATGTTGTATGTAAGAAAAAAAAAAAAATATATATATATATATATATATATACACACACACACTCTCTTTCAGCCCTATAGTTATGAGTTTAGCTGATATATCTTTCTACTCATTAAAATATTGTGGCTATTTTTAATGAAGAATACTCACAATATCACAATATATATTTATGCAACAAATTTATTTTCATTTCAATGAATAATTATATCTTCAGTTCAAATTTTGCTGTAATGTATATTGTCATGGAGATTGCCTGTTATGTTTTTTTCAACAGTACTACAATACATTACATAATTGTAACATGATAAGCCTTTTTGTATTAGGGTGTATAAACACCCCAGGAGACTATCCATTTTCACAAATTTGAGGTGGCTAATGCATGATTAAGAATATTTATGTGTTATATATACATACACCATTTAATAGCAGTGGCAATTATAGACAGAAACAGGCATTAAAATATTTGTGCCTTTCTGTGTAATCAGAAATGCTCGAACAAAATAAACTCTTTGTTTGAAGAAGACTTCATTCCTTGCTTGACATTTTATTCTCTTTCCAACCAACATTCTTAATAAATCAAGGATTTATGACTATATTCAAAGCAAATTGTATTTTCTACTCCTGACTACTAGACAAATAATTCTTTGGCCAAATAAATATTTTAAGCAGGTGTTTACAGTTACAAGTAAATATGTTATATATCGACAAACACCAATTATTTTAGTCTGTTATGCCTAGCGAATGCTGGTTCCAGTTATATCGACGAACAGCAAACATATATATAAAAATATCATGTGATATTTTTATTAACTACGATGAACCGTGTAGCACAGGGACAGAATTGAGAGAGCACGCTTCTAAGGGTTGACGGGGGAGTCGTCGTATCTGTTGCTCCTCTGGTCTGGTCTGGCTCTCTCGTCTGTCTGTCTCGTCTCTCTGCGTGAAATCCGTGCGCCGAGGTCTTTTTATAATCTCCAAACCGGTACTTCCGGATTTTGCCTCGCCCACGCACGCCCACGTAATTCTCAGAGACACCTGTTCTGTCTGCCTCTTGTAGCCATTTCCGCTACTGCCGGAAATAAGGTCAAACAAACATCCGTTCCTTTCAACGACCGGAAAACACCCCCGCTTGCATCAGCGTTCTCTCGGGTGGGGTCAGATTGTTATATTACAAATATATAATTCATCAAAATTTATCTGAATGTTGCCATAGGTTGTCAACTCACTTCTATTGCATTTTTTGTGCCTTATTTGTATAACCTCTGTTCTTTCTTTTTCTTTGTTACCAAAATTTCTAAATTAGTAAGCATCACATTTATTGTTATTCAATACACCTAAAATTTTCTATAAATTTTCATTGATATTTAATTGTTGACTAAACACTTGGTTTATATGGAATGCACTGAGTGTGATGAGATACTCATTGAGAATGAGTAGAATCCCAAGTTGAAATAACAACACTTGATAGTTAAATGTAGAAATGATTTTAAAACAAGGAGAAAAACTTGAGAGTAGGCTTGATTGCTTTTAATGTTTATTGGAATTAGGTATAGAAAAAGAATTGATTATGATGGTTAATTAAAGTTCTTAATGAATTGAATCTGAATATCAACTTGAAAATAACTTAGTGACATAACTGGATAAAAAATAATGACAAAAAAATCAAAAACCAAAGAAACTTTACTTTCTTAGTCAAAAGAAAAAAATATCAAAAACTTGTAAGATTAACTTATTTATATAAAGACATATCATTTGGATTGGCATGGTTTTTCAGGCAAAACAATTTCAGAGAAAGGGCTTTTCAAAAAAAAAAAAAAAATGAGCAAAGCCAATGAATTCATTTCTTTATATAAAATCATATTTACTGGTAGTTCTATATGAACAATAGTTTCAAGAAGTAGACTATTAGAATTTAATCTTGTGGTAAGCTGGCCATGTGCTTTCCAGAACAAAGGATCCTCTTAATGAATGTGAATTAATGATTGTGTCAATCCATCATTGGTGACAAGCTACTATATAGGGTTACATATATAGAAGATTGGGAACCTTTGTGGAGTCAACTATAGAGAATAGGTGAGTCTGCTATGGCTGTTTTATAGAAAAGAGACACATTTTTTTTTTCTTTTTTAAATAATGATTTCACCCCAAGCAAGGCACAACTGCCACTTCTGTTCAGGGGGTTATATAAGAAGCAAGTGATGAGAAAGAGGAACAAGTTACAGGGGTGTCAGAGAATGAGTAAGAGAAGGATGAGAATACAGGTGTGAAGAGAGTAGAATGGAAAGGAAGAACATGATACAACAGTTGTCAGGTAATAGATGTGAGTCAAAGGAGATAAGGGATGGCAATTAACTTTGCATTTAAATTCTTGAAGATTGTAGCTGCTAGGGAAGCAAGTATATGGAAAGGAATTTCACAGGCGGGAAGTTCGAGAAAAGAAGCTGATAGAGTAGAAGTTGAGGTTACATTTGATTGGTTTTACTGTAAAAGGGTGGGACCTAGTTGCTAGTCTAGTAGCTCAAGTAAATTCATGCAGGAAGGACACCAGGGAGCTAAGCTCAATGGAACAAAAGCCATGAAAGTATTTGTAGAAGAGACAGAGGGAAGCCACATTATGTCAGTGAGAAAGTGACTGGAGTTCAGCTACCAGGTCGGGATCAATTACATTGCAAATTCTTCATTGGATTTTGTCAAAAAACCCCAAGATGGATAGCAGGGGCACCTGAACAGATGTGACAGCAGTATTCAATGCATGGGCGAATGGTAGATTTATATATGTGCAAGAGGGATTCAGATGAGAAAAACTTCCTGGCTTTACACAGGGAACCAACTTTCCTAGCAGCGGATAAAGCTATGGATTTAATGTAGTCATTCCACTTGAGGTTGGCTGGTAGTTAAGCCATGTGGTGCACTGTTTTGCTTTCAGGTAGACTAGCCTGATTCATTCAGTGGGTGGGGGTTAGGAGCAGTTGTTTATGGTGGTTAAAGTATGGCAGCTTCATTTTGGAAGCATTAAAATTTACAAGCCATTTCTTACCCCAGTCCACCACAGATTGCAGGTCCTTTTCAAGATCAGCAGCGAAGTTTGCTTTGTCAGCCTTGGCAGATTTCTTATCGAGGTGGGAGTAAATGGTTGTGTTGTCAGCATAAATGCCTACTTGGGATCTGATTACATCAGGAGGATCATTGATGAAGATTAGAAAAAATGTAGAACCTAGAATAGAGCCTTTAGGGACACCCACATTCGTATGATAGTATTTGGAAGTATGCCCATTCAATACTACCTTTTATTATGTGATTTGAAAGGAAAGACTGGATTAGGTCAAACAATTGTCCAGTTATACCATAGCCATGTAGCTTGCATAGAAGGCCAGCATGTCAGACTGTTAAATGCTTTAGAGATATCTAGTGTAACAGCTAGAGCTTTGCTGTTCTTATTGAGAGCCTGGTATATATATATATATATATATATATATATATATATATATACACTGTGATGGTTGTTAATATATCAGCAGTAGACCTGTTGGAATGGAAACCATACTGATTATCGAAGAAGAGGCGGTGGGCTGTGAGATGTTGAACCACTTTACCAAAAATCAGTAGGAGGCTGATAGTAATAATTAGAGGGGTTTGAGGGTTTTCCAGCATTTATAAATACAGAAACCACAGAGGAGGACTTCCAACAGACAGGGAAGCAAGAAGCAGAGGCAGCAGATGTAGATTTTGGAGAGGACAGAGGAGAGTTCAGGGTCACATTTCTTCACTACAATGATTGGGATTCCGTCACCTCTGCTCACCTTATGTGGGTCTTTAAAATTATGTTAGAGACCAGTGAGAGAATAATATGAATGTCACTCAGTTGAACTTCAGTTCTAGGTAGGAAGTCGAGTGCTGATACTCCAGACAAATCAAATGTTGTGTTGGTAGAGAATCTGTGAGCAAAGCATTCAACCTTGTCTGCTGATGATGTGAGGACCTCAAATTCATTAATTAAAGTGGGGATTGAGGGCTTGCTGTTAACACATTTTTACAGAGCCGCCAATATTTGGTACTGAACTTGCTATATGCTGTTTCATTCTTTCAGTGAACAACAGCTTAGCATCATTTAGAATCCTCTTGCACTGATTATGAGCAGAGGCAAAAAGGCATCTATTATGATTAGACACTTGTAGGATGTGAGTGAAATTCATACACAGGAAGAAAAAATAATATCAGCAACCATAAAAATGACCACCAGGATATCATCCCAACCTTTGAGAAGTAGAAGAATGAGTAGACAGGCACAATTTTTGTTTTGTGAATGAGAAATTTAAATCTATTGTTTATGACTGTCAAGCATTAGAATTGAAGAAAAGAAGATGCCAGTTGAAATATCCATGTGACCAACAGCTAAAATGAATTATGGTTTTAAAATCTTATTAGGTTATTCCAGCCTTCTTTCTCATTATTCCAAGATGTTGATCAATCTTGGGAATCCATCAACCTGAGTTTTGTATGATACTTTGCTGGCTCATACATATGACATTTCAACTTTGACTTTAGAGCTTCTGAACATTGTGTTTGGATGAGTCTCCTGTCAAGAACATTGTTGAACCAGTAAAACAACTGACCAATTCTCCTGGTCATATTTCTATATCTATATTTAAAATGAGAAATATGGAAGACATGTCTCTGTCTTCACTTTAGTCTTGTATTTGATTGCTGTAATCAGGATTGTACCAGCTATACTGTTACATTTAGTACCATGACTAAGGAATTTTTACTGTAATGTTCCCATGGAAACATACTGTATAGTACTACATTTAGTGACCAGAACACTAGTCCATCTATCACTCATTGTGTTGTACCAAGAGTCTTTTACTTGCAATTTTTAACTTGCATTCTATTAAGTTTATGTAAAACTGACTTTTTTTGGCACAACGTTAGGGAAATCTTACAAATACTTTCAGGCTTACTAAGCTTCTTTTTTGTTTGTAAAATCAGCTAGTATATTATTTAGAAACTTAATTAAATAATCTGAAGCTTGAGAAAATGATTTCCATTATTGAAACAAACATTGGCTAATGTTTAAATGCCTTTTTTTCTCGTCCTGATTAGCATAGAAAAACTATTTTTTTAACAAAACACTCTCTATAACACTCTCTATAAACACATGGTGATTCAGCATCTACAACTGTTCGCTGTACTCATGTTTCCACAATAATAAATTCCCCTAGTTATTTCCAATACTTGGCGAGTGTGTCATTTTTCCATAACCATTTTGTCATGTTAAAAACATAACACTTCCCCTTCCCTTAGTGCTTGAAGTTTGCTTTATTTATGCATGTATCTCATTTGCATACCATGCTACACCGCAATCTTCTGTAAATTTTTGTACACCTTTCAGATAAACTGTGTGCTTCCCCATTTAAAAAAAATGAATTTTTCAATATTTTGGAAATTTTAGAAGTGCTTGATTAATTATATTTCTCAGAGTTAAACAAATCTGAAAGTGACATGTCTAAAGAATTCACCTGGAACTTCACAACTGCTTAGTACTTTACAGTTGTAATTTAAGTATAAGTGCTAGCATACAGAAAGCTCGTTGTATATTAACATTTCAAACAAACAATTTGTTTACTGCATGCTAAGTTTGCCCTTGTTAAATTTAAATCCTGCCAAATACAAAATTTTTTTTTTTATCTAATAGTTTCTTTTTATACAAGGATTTACTGTTCTAGATTTAGTCACGATTTCTTTGTTTAGAATTCTTATAACAAATTCATTTTTCATGCCCAGTGACTATTTTGTTAAAAAAATAGTTTTTCTATGCTAATCAGGACGAGAAAAAAAGGCATTTAAACATTAGCCAATGTTTGTTTCAATAATGGAAATCATTTTCTCAAGCTTCAGATTATTTAATTAAGTTTCTAAATAATATACTAGCTGATTTTACAAACAAAAAAGAAGCTTAGTAAGCCTGAAAGTATTTGTAAGATTTCCCTAACGTTGTGCCAAAAAAAGTCAGTTTTACATAAACTTAATAGAATGCAAGTTAAAAATTTACACATCATAACAATGGCATTGCCGATAGGATGTCTGACCACGCTCGACGATCCAGAGCATGTGGAGACGTGGATTAGATGCTTTGCAGCACTGGTCAGGGTAAAGAGACAGACGAAATAGAGAAGAACAAAACAAGATTATGGATATGTTCCTTGCAACAGAAGGATGTGAAGCAGTAAAGAAAGTTTTGACAATGGCATATCCAAAAAGCTTAGAAGATTTATTTTTTGAAGAAATTGTTGAAATAATAAGAAAGACTATTATACCAAAGAGGAGGTTAGTCATCACTGAAAGAACAGTTTCTTGATTAGTCTATCATACAATTTTTATACAGATTAAAGGAAAAAAAAACCCAAGCACTGTGAATTAAAAACAAACAAACTTGGCAGTGGTGACATGACCGCAGAAGATTTTTTTTTTTTTAATCATCTCACCCCAAGCAAGGCATTCCACTGCCACTATTGTGCATGGGGCTACATAGGGGAAGGTAAAGAGAAGGAGTGGTTAGACATAGGGAATGTCAGGAGGAAGGTGACAGATGAGTAAGGATACAGAGGATGAGGGTTGGGCAGATGGGAAGAGTGTTTGATAGAATAGGAGCAGGTTAGTGTGTTAGGAGGTGTCTATTGACCTTACATTTAAACTCCTGGAGATTGTAGCCGTTGGGGAAGCAATCGTGTGGAAGGGAAATGATCTGATTCAGTTATGCATGATAGCAGGCATGCATGACTCCTCATTTAAACATAAGATATTGGAAATGTTGCAAGGTGTTAATTTGAATTTAGAAACCAGTATAGAATTCATGCAGCAGCTAGAATTGATAAAGCAGTTCAACCAACAACAGGACAAGAGAGAGACATATTGCATAAATAAATATGAAGTTCAATGCAAGTACTGTAATGAACAGCAAAATAAATGCCCAGGTTTTGGTAAAACCATGCCTAATCTGCAAAAAAAATTGCTACTGAAAAGGTGGAAATATTTGCAGTAAAGACACCAACAAAAACCGGGGAAAAAGTAAAAACAAATGGGAAATATGTTCAGAAGCAGGTAGATACCAGCAGTGGCATTAGGCTAATTCCAATGAATTTTTGGCAGGGCTTGGAAAAGTCTAGGCTAAAAAAAGTTTACCTTAGAATTAAAACAATTTGATTGAATCACTTATAAAACATTAGGCACATTCAAAGGAATATTCAAAACAAAGAATTGTTTTGAAATCATATTCATAAGTGATACCATGTACAAAAGACCATCAAGTGCTAGGAATGGACATGTTAAGAGTTGATACATCAAAATTGATTAATTCGAAGGAATCTGAAGAACAAAAAAAAATAGGATTACTAAAGGATTATAATGCGAGCATTCACTTGAAGGAGAATCATCATTCAAGATATATTGAATCAAAGAAACTGCCAATACATATTTTACCTGTAGTGGTGGCAAAGTTAGAAAATATGATTCAGCAGGGCATGTTGGAAAAAGGTTACTCATGGGTTGAGCAACTGAGTTTCATCAATAGTTGCCATTAAAAAGGCTGATAGAGACATTAGAATATGCAGCGATTACAAAATTGGGATTAACCATCAGATATGTTCGGATTCATTTCCTCTACCAGCAAGTCCTGAATTATCAAGCATGAAGCATTTTGCAAAAATTGACTTAAAATCAGCATATAACCAAATTGAAATAGATGACAAATTTGAGGTTACTGCAATAAATACCCCATTGGGATTATTAAGATGTACTTACTTGCCGTTTGGAATTAAAATGGCGAGTGATATTTTTCACGAGTTCTTGAGAAGATCTTATTAGTAAAAGTGAAGAACATAATAATATATCAACATGATATATGCGTGGGAGCTTGCACCAAGAATGAATTTAAGTGTAAAACAGAACCATTTCTATGGAGATTAAATCAGGCAAGCATGACAATAAACTGAGACAAATGGAAGCTAGACTGTGAAAAAAAATATCCTATCTTAGATATCAAATATCTCGAAGGAATATCTCCTGACGAAAGGTAAATAAACAAAATTGCGAAAGTAGTAAAGCCCACAAACAAGAAAGAATTGGAATCTTTCTAAGAATGAATTAATTTCTACAGCAGATAACTTCCTAGATATATCAAACTCATTAAACCATTTGTGAAAATGTGTAAAAAAAAAAATAGAATTCACATGAATGCAGAAGCAAAGTAATGCTTTCAAAGCATTAAAAGAGGCTTTGACAAGTAAGCCAGTAATAAAAATTTTCAACCCAAGAAAAGAAGTTATTTTAATGACTGACTCAAGTGAACATGCCATAGTGGCTATTGTATCACAAAAGGGTTATCCAATGATGTATCTTGCCAGAAAATTGTCGACAGAATGTAACTATTCTAATATAGAAAAGGAAGCATTGGCCATAGTCAGGAGTTTGGAGAGAGCACAGAATTTCTTGTTGGGTAAAAAGTTCCTGTTAAAATCAAACCCTTGGAATTAATATTCGATCCACGAAGGAAGTTACTAAGAATAATATCATCAAGAATTTTATGGTGAGCTGTTAAAATCATGGTGTTTGATTTTGACATTATCTATCTAAACTTATTTATAAATGGAACTTTGTATGTGTGTCCGTTATCTATAGACTCTGAAACGGCTGAACCGATTTTCTTGAAAATTTACACAGTTGTGCTATAAGTGTCTGCGAGTGTTCTTAGCTAGGTTTTGTGTCAAGGTACCCCCGATAAATATAGAAAATCGAAAAAATCGGGTTATAGAAGAAGTGGTCCGATTTTAATCAAATTTGATACACTCATCGACAAAGACATAAGAAATGATATTCAGAAGTTTCAAGGTTGCAGTTCTTACAATAGTGCAGAAAATTGATAATATATATATAAAAGGTAAGATGTTTGTGTGTGTGTGTGTGTCTCTTTATCTGCCTGTATGTCTGTATTTTTTTCATCCTTTTTATTTTAATTTTTGCAGCTTTTTCGAAATTCAGTTTACGACGAAAAAAACTTATTTGATATCGAAATCAGGAAATCAAAATTTGACTTACATCCATTCATTTTTCTTTCAGTCTACGGTTTCACTTTAACTGGAAACAACTATTGCTTTTTAGTCTTTCATGTTAACGTCCAAAGAGTCTGAGCTCCAGGACCATGGATTAGTTTTAATGCTTTCATTACACCTGTGCAATGCCAGGCTATACTGCTAGTGGATGTTAAAGGAAGCACTATTCCTTATGTGGATGCATTATCAAGAATATGATTTCAGAATGAAAATTGAGAGGAACATGAAAATTCGGATGATAGTTATACGATGGATGGAAACGAACATCTTATCCCATAAAACATTCAGTATTAAAACCCAACAAGACCTGATACTAAGCAAAATACTAGAGTACATAAGAAAAAATGTGTGGAGTAAATGCACTATGGAGGAAAAAGATCTTTCAAGGAAGTAAGACATAAGTCAATGTTAGAGAAAGACGTATGTAATGCACACTCAATAGTGTCTCCCCAAACTTTATGGAAGGAAATAATTAAAAGTGTGCATGATGATATACATTGTGGCATCACTGCAATGCAAAGAAGGTTGAGACTGCAAGTTTGGTCGCCGGGATATTCTAAAGAACACCTAAGAAGAAACCCTAAATGTATGGAAATTAAAACATTTAACAAACCAAATTACACACATAGCCTAAAGAGGGGGAGCCATGGACAAGAGTCAACATGAACCATGACCACATTGGAGATATTGGTTTATTATTAATCTTAATAGGATCATTTTCGGGCTGGCCAGAAGTAAAAAAAGTCAGATATAGAACAGCTGCCACTGTGAAACAAATATTTAGAACAATATTTGCAAGAAACGGTGTACTTAAGATCGTTGTCACTGACAACATACCGGAATTCTGTAATGGATATTTAGTGTCTTGGTTAAAAAAAGATGTATATCATATAAAATGTCACCGTATCACCCCCAATCGAATGGCATAGCAAAAAGGATAGGCCAAACAATAAAAATGGGATTAAAGGCGTTTTCACCTTTTAATGACAATATAGAGGCATATCTCCCTAATTTACTTTTAAGCTATCAAATGATTCCTCATGTGGATAGAAAGCAAAGCCAATCAGCTTTAATAGGCAGGCAAATTAGAGCTCCATTAACCATGTCATTTGCCACAGAGGAGAAAGTCTGGTACAAAAAAAACCCAAAGAGACAGAGCCAGAAAGATCAAGGTTCATCTTACAAAAAGGACACATCATGGTCGTACTAGAAAAAAAGGTTCAACCAATATTAGCTCATGCTGATCTTTTTAGAACCCGGTTTGAGCCTGAAGATGTAGAAATGCGAGACGAAGAACAAGAGGAGACAGAGGATGGAGAAACCAAACAGAACATGGAGGAAATTGGAAATGAGTTACAGACCAGACCTAGAAGTGGAAGGTGAATCTAAACCAAGATCTTCATTAAAGAGGACACAAGTAAAATAAACAGGAGAGTGATGCAGACCATCCAGAATATTTAGAAGAAGCGACAGATCAACTAAGGGTGTCAAACCTCTCAGATTCAGGGAGGTTTGACATGGTCTGCAAATGTGATAAATGCATAAATAGAGTGAATCTCAGGCACCAAGTGAAGGAGAAATCATGTAGCTTTGTACGAGATTTACATCACAACACACGAAAAATACATTTTGAATAATTTTACAGTATTACTAGAATGGATTTTGCAAGTAAGTAAAATCTATAATTAGTAACTGTTTAGAATGGGGTTAAACTTGCAGATTTAATGTGAAATTCCTGGAAGACTTATGAAGATAATTTAGAATTTTATCACTGTTATTTGGTTTGTACAAAATAAATTCCTTTATCTTAAACTAAATTTAAAAGAGGAGAAAAACTAAAGGAGAACTTAGAATTGACAAAAATATTTACAGAAATGTTGGTTGGCAGATAGTCAGAAGATAATACTTGATGGATTTGTTTATCCTGCAAGGTGTTTGGCCAGGAAAGCATCTACATTACTCTTAAGTGCCTGAGAGATATTGTGGCACGTTTATTTTATTTATTTGCCTATTTATTTTTTCAGGAGCAAAGTTTCCTTGGCCACACTTGGTCTTATTAAAACCACCTTATTTATTTCTTTTACATTTTTTGACCTATTAAATAATTTCTTTCAACTCCCCTCTTTTATTTAGACAGTCAATTTATTGAATATTGGAAATAATTTCTCCTCTCTCATTATCTATTCAATGGTGCTATCCTACTGGTTTGCACAAACCAATTTTTAAAATTATAAAAGCTTAGTGAACCAGTTGTTGGATTATCCAAAAGTAATCTTATATGTTAATAACCAATATGTAACAGCTAAAAACATAATACCATTGCTGTAAGTTTTGCATTGACTGAAAGAGGGTTTTGAACATAATTTATTCTGACACAAAAATTGTCTTAAAGTTAAAAATGTGGCAAATGTCCTAGTAAGAAATTTGATAGACCTTCCATTGGATCTTTCAGACAGTAGTGATTCAGTTTGAATGGGACTAAAAAAACATAACATTGCTGATGACACTAGAATCAAAAAAGCTTCATGGTTCTGAAGAGAAATATGATGAGAACAGACTTTCAATCTGGAAATATCTTAATAAATACATGTTTTCTATTATCAAAATGGTTTTAATTCTTTTTGATACTATGAAGTGGTTTGTTTCCATTGACAAATTGAAAATAAAATAAACGGAATATGTTCATAAAGATTACCTACCTTTATAGAACTGGTTCCTGGAAATTTGAGATACCATTATTAATCCCATCCCTTTTGTGTGAGGTATTTTAGAAACAATATTAAAACAATTGTTTAGTATTGTTTTAAAGAGATTCTTTGTTTAAGAGAATAATGTGTTTAGTAAATCCATGCATCTGAAGGAAAAGTAATGTTCAAGAAGAAAATGGATTAGGAAATGAAAATATTTTATCATGAAGGGTTATATACAAGATGATCTAAACTTATTTATAAATGAAACTTTGTATGTGTGTGTGT